>QGMF01000131.1:0-60503 GCA_007821475.1 Lachnellula arida
GAGGGATCTTGGTATCGAAGAGCGTGGTGAGGGTCTTGCGGGCGGTGGGGGGGTTCGTGTTGGGTGCGTCGAAGAGGTCGAGGAGGTTGGTGTTGCTGTGGACGTGTGCGGTCCATGCTCGGAACCAGGGCGTGTAGACTGAGTATTGCTTTCCGGTACCGCTTGAAAGCTCGCCGGGACTGACGACACATGTATCTGCGACGACGTCCATCGCTATGCCGTGCTCCAAACACGAGTGCACCATCTTTGCCTCCCTCCGTAACTCATCAACCTCGTACTCGGCGTTGGCGTATAGATGGCTGGCATTCCATTCTTTCAGGAGCTCTAATATCCTTCCTGGAAGAGCCTTTCTCTTCTCAACCGTCTCCACGTATAGCGGGATATCCAGTTTTCCCAAATCCGCTTTCAGGACTTCTAGAGTCCGCAGTATAAAGTCCACTCTGACAGGAGCCGTTAAATGTGCCTCGAAATCCTGTGGACTGACGATGTAGATGCAGATCAACGGAACGCCCTTCTCCCTAGCTTTCTCACTCGCCATATGTAGTCCTTTATTGTCTTTCGTCCTCAAATCGCATTTAAACCAATGCACAACCGCATCTTTAGCCTCGATTTTCTCCCTCTCAGACTCAGTCTCTGAAAGCGCCGAGTTCAGATCATCGATTGGACGTGGCAGCTCGTCCTTGTTATAAGCCAATGCCCGCGCATTTGACATCTCGTGGGGATAGTACTTTCGTAACACCACACCATTTTCTTCTGCTTCTTTGGCCTTGGGGTGAGGCCTGCGGAGGGGGTCCGAGGAGCCATTGGTAATTTTCGGCTTTTTGGAAGAGCCATTTACGGTGTCTGGTTCCGGGGGTGTGGACGCTTTGCGTTTGCCGTTCCCCGCGGCGGCTTTCTTGAGCGGCATGGTGAGGATTGGGGAATTGGAGAAGTTGTGCTTGAGAATGCTTGGAAATAGGTGAGAGATTGAGGTGTGTTTAGTTGCTGTGTGTTTGGTTGCTGAACGTGGTTTTAGGAAAATACTTGTAAGTCTAATTGGGATTTTAAACATTGACTGTCATTTGGATATAGGAGAAGAAAAGATAGGACGAGACGAAACGGGATGGGATGAGATGAGGGCGAAAGTCGCGTTATTAATAGCTGATCGTTTGCGTCATGGATACTGTTCGCGATGCGCTAGCCGCTAGCCCAGGGGAAGCCCGATCTCACTAGATTAGCGAGGATCTCACTGGAATTTCAGGGGGCACCGCACCGCATCACCCCGCACTTGATGGCCCGTGTGACTGATACTCTGAGTTCGAGAAAGGATTTTTTATAATTCCGATACAAAATAGGTCTTCAATGATAGCACTGCAACTGTCTTAAAAGGAATATACCTATATATCACTCTTCAAACCTACGACCGCCCCGTCGAGTAGGAGAGACTAGTGCAAGGTGATTACAGGGATCTGATCTAGTAATGTGTTGATCTGGTTGCGGGGCAACGGTCTTCTCAGATAGAGAAGACATGAGAGGTTGTAGCAGGAGTTCAATTCATAAACGTGCATAACCTTCCCCGTGAAGCAAGTATGCATATTCCTAGCGGATTACCATAGAGCATTTTCAACTCCGTGCGTTCTGTGCATGCACTTTGAGCCCAACTACGATCTCCCTCTCGTCTGGCAATAGAATATTAATTCAGGAAGAAAATCCTCAAATCCTCCCAGTGTTGATCTAACGGTTCAATCAATATACACAACACATTTTTAGTGAGAGTACATACAAGTAACTCCCCTCCCCCACTACCTAAAACCCGACTGCAATCATCCTTCCAATCTCCCATACTCAAAAACTCAACGTATTACCAGCCGTACCAACAATAGCAGCCCCAAGTCCCTCGTACTCGTACAACACCAAGTCCAGCGTCCCCACCAACATTAACGCCCCATTCCTCCCCGTCCCAAACTCATATCGCTCGCGAGTCGCAACAGCATACCCCTCATCCGTACTACAGCGGCTTCTCACGAGTCACCCCCCGCAAAAACATTAGACTCAACCAGGACCTGCACCCCATCTCCAACCTCGCTGAATTCAGTAGCTATTAAAAACGTGCCCGGTCCCGAATCGCAGCAACGGCGTGCGCGAGTTGATGGTGGTAGGTGACGCGAGCGCAGGTGCCCGGTGTCCTGGCGGCTGTTGGGAGCTGTGCCCGATTCCCGATGAGGGAGGCTTTCGGTGGTCGTGGATTAGGAGTTGGATACCGTGACGAAGTCGGCTGCGTGGGTGAACTGGGTCTTTGTTACTGGGGCATGTTGGGAACTCGTGGGGATCTTGCGTTTAGTAGGCCGTCGTAGTAGTCTTTATCGTGGTCCAAGTCAAAGATACGTCGACGTGGTCGAGCCAGACGTTGGTAGAAAGCTGTACTCCAATTATATAGCGTCCTGCGAAGAACGGGATGTTAGCTTTGGCGTTTGCTTGTTGTGGGTACGATCGCGAATGATCCAGGAAATGTGAGATGTTAGTAGAGCATGAATCGGACGTTATTGCTACTCCCAAAATATGCTAATGATGGATTTAAAGTGGCTTCGGTTCTTCTTACCCCGGCGTCTGCAAGCACTTTCGAGATGGCGATATTCCGGATGATAACAGTAGTCGCCGACTGAACTATAACGCCAAAGCCAGTGTGTTTGGCTCCGGAATTTTTACCAATGAGGGACGTGTTGCTCCTAATTTTCACCTAGTTCAAAGATCTCGGGGTCAGTAATGTCTGCTTAGCTTGATTTTTGGAAGCGGACCAATGTTCCTAACAGTATTCTGGGATCCGTCCTCTTGAAAACTCCTGCCGAGATGTTCGAAATATGAAGTATTTTCCCGAGAAGGTCACTTACCTGGTCTGCAGTTTCTGTAATGGCACCGCTGATAACGACAAATTTCTTAGCAGTCCCAGCAACTGCAGCCGTAAACTGCATACGTCGAAACGGTCGTCGTCGTCGCACCAGCCTCTCCCGTAGTCCCCCCATTTTGCGATGCATACCCTACACTCAATCAGTGGCTATTTCGTGCCGGAAGAGATGAATGTGCTAATAGCTTTGGGATAAAGTGATACTTGGAACGCAACGAGTGAGCAAATGATGGGATGGGGATGGGATTGCTGGACGCATAAATTAATTCAGAGCTTATATAGTCAGTCAAGTCTTTCCCCCTTTCTGCCCACCATTCGTGATGATAGACCCACAATGTAATTCTTGCGCCTCGTAAACCCGTGGTGGCGTAGTGGTGGCAGCAACATACCTTAGGCTAGCCAAATCCTCTATTCGTGAAAATGCATTCCTTCCTTCAATCAAATCCCAACATCATGCGTAGATACTTCTACTTTCCCTAGCCAAAAACACCTTTCAAGCCAGTGCAACGAGCCGAACCCACTTCAAACACAAGCAGAAGCCCGGCCCAATCATTAAAAATAAACTTTTCGGGGAAGAGTAGTATTTGCAGGGTCTTCTTACTAGCTCACGATTCCTAAACACTGGAAACAGAGTTTGTCCGCGTATAAGATATGCTTAGATGACAGCCAGCAGCACGAGAACAAACGATGCGACCGTAAACCCGGGGAAGCTGGGGTTGAATCGAAACACTGCCAAGAGGGATCCCTCCAAAAAGAAGAAGCCACGGATTAAAAGTCGTGCGGAGAAGTAGACGGGGTTGCCAAGAGTATATAAAGCTTGGCTCTTCCGGATTCTGGGAACAGGTGACTTGCCTTATTCGCTTCCATTGCTTATCTTGACCCTTCAATTTCAAAAAGCTATAATATAATTTGCTGTCCTCTACAATGCCTCTGCGGATATGGTTCCGAGTTATCCACAAGTGGTGAAGGATTCAAGGGGTAGTAGCCATCTTCAGATTATGTGGGTGTTCGAATATGAGAATAGGATGTTCAAACACCGAGACAATTGTCCTGGACTAGTGTGGGAAGATAGTTTGGGGGTTATGGAGTGAGGCAACTCTCACTCTACCATAACCCGAAAACTCCTACTCTACTGCCCCTGAGCACGCGAGATCACTTGACCCTTCCTCATCCACCATTCCATTGAGCATGTAACAACGCATCCGCATAACGTGATGTCCTGACATTCATATATCATAAGCTGAGTATAGTGATTCCAAAGCCGAATTTCCGATTGCCGTCACGGACTAGTACGAAAACAAGGGACGAGGAAGCATGGGGTATTGACGGATGCATGACTGCAAACTTCAGAGTGAACCGGCCGTTAGTTGGACCTCAGAAACTCTCTGGCTTGTTAAAAAAGAACCCTTTTTGCTACTCTCTCAAAATCTATCTTAAAACTCAGACACGCTTATACCTGAACGAAACGGAAAGAAAGGAGTGATTAGTGTTGCGCTAACAACCGAGGTACTTACCCCTTTCTCGAAAGTCATTTGATCTTCGCTCAGATCTCTATTCTTTTCGCTATTAGCTTTGCTTTTTCTTGCATATGATTTTATTACGACATCACCATTATAACTAGTCTTAACTTCGGTTGGTTGCGACACTTCTTTATAAGAAGTCTTGAAATAACTTTTAGAAATCATGATTTCGTGAAGCTTGAAATTGAAGAAATTGTAAGAACCATGCACACTCCTTGAAAGTAAAGAAATGCTACAAGCCTCTGACCAAATCTTCAATAGTGATTAGAGCCTCCGTTAACAGGAGGGATTTTGATAGATCGTTAGTCACGAATCCGTCCCATGTAAAGTAAAGTGGTACATAACCCATCACGTGTTTTGACCTGTTTTGCTTCATCTCAGCGTTTGCGCCGTAGTCTCCAAGGTGAGTCTATTTCTAAAAATTTCAAATATCTTTAGACCTACTATGTATTGGAAACCTTTTACGGGAATCTAGATGGGGAAAAAGGCATACCATGCTTGGTTGGAACTGGCCAAAATAATCTGCCGGTCAGGATCTAGAATAGCACTGGCTAAATCTTGTCTTCACAGTAAATGATACTAGACTTCTCATTTGATCTATCCGTCGCCTTGTAGCTGAGCTCTCAAGGCCACTTCGCCCTTGCTCTTGCTGTGTTTATGTTCTGCTAACATGATGCAGCTTCATGTATTTGATCAAGACATGCGAGAACAAGCCTTGCAATAAGAAGCATCTGAATAACAAATAACACATAACAAATACAACAGCTCTTACACCACTAAATCATCCGAATATCACATACAGCTCAGGTGTTGGTTCGTAATCATAATTAGCCAGCAAACAAATCGTCGAGAAAGGACGACAACTTCTGTATCAAGCGTAGCGCCAAGCTTTTCGTTAAGAGGGTGCGTGTTCTGCAACCATAGACTGGGCCGTGCCGCTCGGGTGCATGGCTTGGTGGCAAAGAACGTGTTCAGTGGCCGGAACCTATGAAATAGATAAGTGAGGTTGCACAGCAGAATAGATACTCGACAGTAGTAAATATAATAGCCGATATTCAGACTCGATGGATTGTTTAGTATGTAATCCAGTGCTCCAGTGACTCTTGATGGCTGTTGATTGATGACTAACAAAAAACGAGTGATTGTCCAACGGCGGCTATGCACACACAGCTTGAGAGCATTGCTCACGTTGGAGAGAAAGGTGATTCTTTGGTTGGGGGTACAATGAGAAACAATGGAATCAAACCTTGACGTGGCTGAATATATAGTATTTCGCACACAGGTAAGAATCAGACAATGATGTCTTTTGGAATCCGACCTGGTTAAGGTGCCATTTAATAGAACAGCACTGACCTGAAAGACTGCTTATATGAACTCAACGCTTGAAATACAGAGAGAAAATGAAAATCCAGCGTTGGGTGAGATACATGGGAGGGCACTCTCGACTGGAAGAACCGCGCCTATGCTAGCCCAAGCGCACGACAAGGACGTGTGCTTATTCACCACCTCCTGAGTTCCATTACAGTTAATCCCGTTTTTTAGAACTCCTCTGCACCTAAAAAATATCTATGAATGTGGATTACAATCCCATCCTGCATGGGTAGAAGGGGGAACACTTGGTATCAAAAATCGAGCAAGGAGTGGACAAGTCGTCAAAGTGAAAGTCTGAGATATATCAAGCATACTCTCTGTGTAATTAGATAACGACACTGATACTCATCGTCGTCGTTGTGCCATCTGGGAGGATGAACAGTGTTTGCGAGGCCAGCAGCTTCAGATCAACGTCTGGATGTGATGCACGGACCATCCAACGGGGCTGGAGTGTTGGCGGATCCATGTAAGAGATACTTAAATCGACGACGATTTCTTCTTCCAAAACATGCAAGTGAGCTTCTGAGGTATGTGGGAGGTGTGTGATATCGCTTAGCTCCTCGAAGGGTAGCCTGCACGCCGCAGAAATTCTCGTGGCGCTGATTGGCCCTTACCGAGGACTCCGCATCTCCCATCATATAAGCCCGCAACCCCCCATAATTCACCACCTTCCTCCCACACTCTTTTTCTTCCTCCCAGCACCACCAAATCTCTATATCAGTACCCCCCAAGTCCACTTCAACTTAGTTGAACTCCATCGGACCCCTGTGAGGACTTCTGCTCGTGAGCCATTTTCGGTACCCTCGATCTGTGTTATCGCTTGACAGAGCAAGGCAGGGCGCCAAGGCACTGCCCTATTCACCGACCTTCGTCAACTCACCACCCTCAGTGTGAGACTCATCGATTCCATCGTCAACAACCATCATTTCATCAACCTTGGACATCAATGTCCATGAAGATCTCGACTAACAACACAACGAGCAAACTTTTGGAGCATCAACACTGGTTGATAGCCATGGCACCTCCAGGAAATACGGATCACGATACCAGGTATCAGCAGCTCGCCAATCCTGCCACCGCCAAACATAGATATTTGTCAACGGCTCAACAGCCGCCATCGATTCCATCAGCCTTTTCGAAGAATCATCGCAGCACCCATGGGAAAAGGGTCCACTTCGCTTCAAATGCTGCAGACAGTCAACGGAAACCACGTAAGACACTGTCACCAGTGCCTAGGCCTGATTCACCGATACACCCTGCATCAATGTCCAAGCTGGCCCTCAAAGCATCAGCTGGGGCCAGCGTTAGAGCGGGATCAAGAATCCCAGCAAACACCTCGAGACCGATTGATCCGACACCCCGACGATTGCCAGCTCCAAGTAACCTCACCGCAACACTAGCAAACACTTCTGCTAGTAGAGACAAGCCGTCTCAATCGACCCACGTTCTGACTAAACGTGATCACGGGACCACGAGAAATACACCGAGCTCGAAAGCGACCTACCGTCAAGGTCCAAACACTTCAACTAGGTCCTCCAGGAGCTTGTCGCCGGCCAATATCTCGTCGAGGAGAGCTTCCGAGCCACACCGTCGGCCTCTGAACATTCCTCCTGCGGTTCCAGAAGCACCGAGACAGGGTCCACCTCCGACCCCAAGACCAGCTCGGCTATCGACTCCAGACTTGGAAGATATCAGCCAGATGAATTTTTGCGACTGTAACAATCTAGCTTGCCGTGGATATGAATATCTTCATGATTATCAAGGCAAGCCGCTCTCTAAGATGAGTGTCCAGAGTACGACAAAACCAAGTGCTGCTGCTGAAAAAGCGCTGACCATTCAAACAGTGCAAGCTGCCCAGGCGTATATGAAAGGCCATAGGGGGTGAGAAGCTTCATAATGACATTCTCTCGACTCGGTGTTGCCTGATTTTGGGGTTTTTGGTGATCGTTGAACACTATTCTTTTTTGTATTGCAGAATTGGAACTGTCGCTGGCTTGGAGGAATATTTATCCATGCTCTTATATAGCAGTGTTGGCTTAGACGGCCGTTGGGTTCGGTTTGCAGTGTTATGGTGGGCCGTCGGCTTTGGGTATGGACGGACTTCGCAGGCGGATGGATTTTCCAAGCAACTGAGTGCAATATTCTTAACCAACTTAACATATCTTCAATATTATATTAATCAACCAACATACCAGACCTCATTCCAACCATGTTGTGACCCTAGCCCCAGTATGCCGCTGTGATTTCGTGGTCGTTCGGTGAGAGGTAGGCAGGCCCAGGGTTAGAGGCCCCAAAAGGTCCGCTGGAAACGGCGACTGGGCAGCACAGGCGTTGGACCAAAGGTCCGACCGGGTATTCCGCCATGTTTTTGGGTCAAGATGCGAGGTACCGGGGTTTGGAGTGCGCAGGACTTGTCGTTGTCGAGTTATCTGGATTCTGTTTCTTAGGTTGACGTTAAGATGGCTCTCGTCTAAAAGTCATGGAGCAGAAGTGGTGGAGCAGGAAATCTCGGTCACCGTAGAGGAATAACCCCGCTACTCAACCACCCCACCAAACCCCACCAACGAGCTTCAGGATCAAAAAAAGTTCAATTGCAAAGACAACCACGCATTATACTGAATTCAAACCCCTCACTCGAAGCTTCACATCTCGCATTAAAAATGTCAGACTTCAAAACCGTCTTTTCCAAAGACGCCGCTCCTCGTAAGCTCTGGCCCAACTCCCTCCACTTAAACACCCATCTAACAACCTCCCAGCAGCAGGCCCATACGTACGAACCATCCCATCCCCTCCCCTCCCTCACAAACCCCCTAACTCGCACCCCAGAGCCACGCAATCGCAACCTCCTCAACAATCTACTGCAGCGGCCAAATCCCCTGCACACCCTCCGGCGAAATCCTCACGCAGCCCACCTCCACCATCGCGCAGATGACCGAGCTCTGCATCCAGAACCTGTCGGCGGTGCTGGCGGCGGCCGGCTCGTCGCTGCAGAAGGTTGTTAAGGTCAATGTGTTCTTGACGAGCATGGATAATTTCGTCGAGATGAATGGGGTTTACGAGAAGGCTTTTGCGCATAAGCCGGCCAGGAGTTGTGTCGCTGTTTATCAGTTGCCAAAGGGGGTGCCGGTCGAGATTGAGTGTATTGCTGTTGTGTAGAGTGAGGGCTGGAGGTTGGGGAGGGGAGGTTGGGGAGGGGAGATAGATTTGTATAGGGGTTAGATAGAAGGACTGTTGCCCGGGCTAACAAAAATTGCTACAAGAATTTCGGTGTTTTGAAGAATGGCTACAAAGTGCACTTCTTCATGTGCTATTTCCCGTCACCCCTCTTTCTATGTTGTAATTTGTCAGGACGTCATTTCTTTCCTCGATCCATCTCTACGGGAGTTACCTCTTTTCTCCTCTTTTTTTTGTTTTTGGCAAGTTTCCATTGGAGCTTATTTGATTCGACCTCAGGGCAATCAGCGGGAAGATCAGTTACATAGGCAGGGCTTCATGTATTCGGCGGCGAGGGCAATGTAATTCAATGTCTCGTCTACCCCCCAAATCCCCGCCAGGCCACTAAGGAATATCCGCTCTTTATGCTTAAATAGTGATGCCGCAGTAAAGGCGAAGACGGCCGTAAAGACCATCAAAGTGTATTTCACCTCAGTGGGCCCTTGAACCAGTTATTACTATGGGAACAGTATGAACAACCATATAGGTGCTCTCCATCTATACCTTCACTACAGAGCCAATCCGTAGAACTTGAACTCATACAAGTCCTCGATGTCATACTTCATTTCCACATGTTTAGACGCGAAGTAAGGCGATCCTAGAAAAACACTGAAAAGAACTCAAATTTTCGTCACCAAGGAAATTTTAAAGGGATACTTGACGTAGCAGCATAGTACTAGCTAGACTACGGTATCATGACTTACCTCTGGTTACGTATCTGAAGTAATGATCGTAAATGCAAGGTTCTGGCGGTACCGGTTGAAATCAAATCTTAATAGACAGAACTTGTTTAAATTAGCTTTCAGACAGAAACTGTAAATTGCCTGATTGTACCGGTACTTGAAAACAAATGCCATCTACTTCGATGGTCACGTGAAGCGTACTTTGAATCCTGAGATTTGAAACTTTTTGAGATGGAAAGAAATAGAAAGACACGCGCAAGAGAAAAACAGAAAGATGGAATCAACAAATCATCGACATTGCAAAGTTCTATTAGTTGCATGGATCATGACCCCGCCAAGCTAGGAGGATCCAGCAGGATGCTCCTCTAGCCCACCAATCTCCACCTTCCATTTATGCTTCATCCAGAGGAGTACTCCGTACATTAATTCATCCCATATTGACTGATAACTATTGAAGGTAAAAAGGATGCGACAACGAGTGAAATAAACAGGAAATGCGTCGACACCTGTTTCCACGCCGTAAAGGACCTCTGGGATTCTACTCACGATCAACATATGATAACTTCCATACCGATCCTACCAGAAGATGCAGTTCATCCCAAGTTCCAGCGGATTGGGAATCCAGGTCGTCGTGCGCTCGCTACTGTACCTCACCCGGGCCCCAGGTAAAGGGTGGATACTTCGTACACTCGTAAACAGCACAAACTGTTGTCATGGCCGGATCATCGTGCCCCGCGTTATTACGGAGTAGGATCTTGCTCAACCCTCCAATTTCATCAGAGTTTGTCCAGATCATCCTGACGGAAGAGTCCAGATCCAGAGCAGCGACCTACTGTCTGTCAAGGTCGTCTCTAGATGCCTATGCCTCTAGCTCAACAAACAGCGAAACAAGCCTCTATGAAGTAATCCGCGCATGTTTTCACTCACATGTTACGTTGCTGCGTTGCTGACTACACCATCATTTTCGAAGGCTTTGCGACAGCACAGACCAGACCAGATCTTGGCGCACAGCCACCAGCTGAGAGAAAACATCTAAAAATAGCTCCTTAGGGCTGATCATCATACTGTGGCGTCTGATTCCCGGGCTGTGATAGGCACTTGGACCATTTGCCTGGTCCCGGTTGCCTCGACACCGGATGCGTCCGTCTCCATCACCCGTTTACAGAGCTGCCTCTGATAATCGCTCGTGTTCATCATAAGTACTCCGTACAAAGTGGTCCTGACATAACAATACGGAGCTTAGAATGAGGTCCCCCCATACCGGTCTCGTACCAGTACCTCCGTACGGGTTCCAGAACAGGCAAGCATGCTTTTCCGTGTTTATTGTGCGGTCATCAGCGAACCTTAATCCACGGCACTCCCTTTTGGCAGGTGGCTGGCTGAAGAAGGGCAGCCGCATATAAGAGGTATGCCTTCCTCCCAAGCCATAGGGCTGGATTGTCTCATCTTCCCATAAGATTCCTATCTGTTTCGAGACTTTGCCGCAAACGTTCCTCTCGCTTCATCATTGATATAAACGTCTCAGAGCCATCACATTGCTGTTGCTCCACCAAGTCTTGAAGAGTTATATCAAAACAACCCAATTCCAGTCGAAACCTCATCACATACAAATCCACGCGATGCATTTCTCAACCTCGTCACTGCTCGCTCTCTCCCTGCTTGCCCTCAGCACCTTCTCACTCGCTTCGGCTTCCCCAATACCATGTCCAGACGTAAGTACCTATATCCTCAAAGCTCTATTTATCCTCAAGCCTAACGTTCATCAGGAAATACGAGATCAAGTTCTACGAGGCATCTTAGAGCCCAGCGCATGCTGCAATAGTTACGGGACATGCAAGCCGGATGTCAACATGTAATCGGGGATAGCGCCATTCGCTTCGTTTCGCTTCGCTTCGCTATGGAGGGATCGGTCGCAGGGAAGAGTTCGTAAATACTGCATTATTGTGATTCGGAACGGAGTCATTGGGAGCGTCTTCATATTTCAGGGCGTTTGGATTACGGTGCATGGAAGGGAAAGGAAAGGAAAATACGGGCCACACGGCATACAGTACCGACACCGACACAGTTGGGAGGAAATTGATCGTCATGAACATACGAAAATTAGGGTTGTATATACCGGCGGCTTCGTATGAAGATCGCAAGACCCACATTTCGAGGCAAAAGCAGAATATAAAGATTCTTCTCCTCGTATCAAACCTCGTGTCAGCTTTCACCCCACACGTGCGGCCAGTAAGCTTGTGCTATCAGTGACGAACCCATAACAATTCTACACGATCTGATCAGCTTCATTTTAATCGGGCCTTTGAAAAGAGCCTCGGAGTATTCGGCTGGATACGGAGTACTGACAGCAACATTTGACAATGTAACCTCTTTGGCGCCTTTCGTAGTAGTGCCACAGCAATCGTCAACAAGGACACAATTCCAACCCTTAGGTAGACCGGGGACGTTAGTTAGTATTTCCCCAAGCTCCAAGTGGACCCAAACCAAACAAACCCGCAAGACTAAAACGGGCGAGAACATGCCATGACATACACGCCATGCCAAAACCAACACCAACATCAACATCAACATCAACACAAGTCCCCCCACCCCCTCAAATAGACTCAACTTACAGCATTATACGCATCCACCAGCGTCCCCAAAACACACTGATCCGTATTAACCCCCGCAAACAACACCGTCCTCACCCCGCGCTCCCCCAACACCCCCCACAACGCCTGCTCACGCCTCCACAGCCCACTCATGCGGTTCTTCGCACAGTGCAGATCCGAGTCCTGTACTTGTGTTTTCAGAGGCCCGTAGATATCCGCGTTCCACGACCCGGCGACTAGACACCGGCCCCTCGAACCTCCTAGGTCGGAGCCGAGGCCTGTGTATGAGTGGAGGGGGGAGGAGTCGGTGCTGGTGCTGGGCTGGAGTATGTTTTTCATGAAGCCGCGCTTGATGCCTGCGGGGAGGGTGGTTAGGTCTTGGGCGGTTAGGGCCCAGTTGAGCCATATGATCTGTTTGGGGTGAGATTCTTATCTTAGAGATACGTATGTATGTATGTATCTTGACAGACAAGACAAAAATAGATCGAATTCTGCTGTATGGAGTACCTACCTGTATACCAGCCTCCCTACACTTCTCAATAACCTCTATAATCGGTCCCACAGCCCCCACTCCATTCGGATGTTCCATACACCTCTTATCGAGAAAGAAATTCTGCATATCGATAATAACCAGCGCAGTCGCCTCTGGAGCGATCGTGAACGACGTCCCTTCTGGCCCCTCCGTTGCTGCAATGGTCAGCTTTTGCGGGGAAGAGGAAGAGGAAGATCCTGAGAGGTCGTAGGTTTTGGAGGTACGGGAGTAGTGCCATTCCTGGCCGGGAGGGCCGAAGGTGAGGTTGGCGCTCATGGTGGATGGGTTTGAGGGGGAGGAGAGGGAGGTGAGAGGGGGATGGAAGATATAGATGCCATTTCAAGGGCTGGTGTGGTGGTGATACGGTACTTGTATTGTCTACAGATTGTAAAGTGGGGAGGGGCATCAAGTCGCGTTCGTTATCTCGGAGGGTTTCACAAGTGGTGGGGGAGGGGGGGTTGCCCTTCGATTGGTCGTTTATCTCCTCTAATGGTGACTTCCTCGCACTGTTGTCCCCTCCTACCAGGCACATGTGAATTAGTGCTGCTATCTATCATCATGAGCCTGGATAGAACACCACCTGTGAAAAGTCACTTATTCAAAACAATGCAATACATTGCTGTTTGTCGCCTAGCTAAACTCCTCCCCATACGGAATGAAGCACGAGAATATGCCTTTCTATTGAGAATCAAGATCTAGGTCAAACCCTGTGGCCTAGTATGTAAGTCACTGGAGGCAAAACAAAGGTTTTTCGTAATACATCGAATCATAAATATAAAATATTATTAATCTCTTGCTCATGCCAAAGCAACCCCCACCGTATGCCGAATCCCATGCGCGCGTTGAAAACACTCATTATCTATACATGCCCACCTAGCCATCCCATATCCTCACTTCATCCTCCCTGTTTATCGTTCATATGCCTATCGATGTCCCGTTTCCCTATTCTCTGTAACTGCCATCACCAGAGATACATCCGCGGTCTACGGAGCCGCTTCGCGGGATAGACCGGCGATGAGACGTTTTGGACGGCTGTGAGTTCCCTCAATTCCCAATCATCATCATTGGACGAATTCATCACCAGCTCGCGATTGATCCCACTCTCGCGTGCACGCGTTCTCAAACGTCTTGGAGTCTGAAAGTTGGCGCGCTCGCTTAATTGCCTCTGATTAATATGCTGCTCCGCCTTCTAAGAAGAGTAGTTATCATCATCGTCCTCCGGCGAGTCCATCGCCTGCGTGAGATCCATCCTGTTCTTGCGAAGTCGTTTACCCAATAGCACCGGACTACCGGTAGATGTCAAGGCTTGGTATCGGTCGTATTCGCTCTCGCGTCTGAACTGCATTTGCAGCTCTTCATCCTCGTCATCATCGTCCTCATCGTCGTCATCCATTACATTAGAGTCGAGGATGAGCTTTGTTGGGCGCCGGGTTCGTTTGCTTGGACCTCTGGCTGGTGGTGCGGGGGCTTGCATGGCAGCGGCCTTTTTCCCTTTTGCTGCTGATGTTTTGCGCGAACTTGATGGTTTGCTGCGTTTTGAGGGCCCCGGCTCCGTTGGGGTTGGAATTGGTGTTTCTGGTTGCGGCAGTATTGGCGCGGGGGCCTGAGATTGCAATTGAAACTGTTCTTGTACTGGCGGGTGAGCATGTGCCGGGTGCTGTACGGGGTAGTTATTTGGGATAATGGCTGGAGGTATTGGAAATGGCTGCTGGTAGCCTCCTACTCCCACCTCTTGTACTTGTTTAGCCTCCAACTTGGCGGCCTTCTTCTTGGCATTCGTAGCCTTCCTACTCTCCATTGCAGTGGCCATTTCTCCCTTCTCCCATCGTTTCCTAAGACTCTCAGAGAGTTTGTGGGATTTTATCCGCTTCTTGCGGAGGGCCTCGAGTTGCTCTGCATCTAGAAGTGATTCATCAATCTCTTCTTCCTTGACCTTTCGTTTCCTACTCTTCGTAGCAACCGGAGGGGGGAGAGGCGTGACCGAAGAGGGACCTTCGACGACTAGAGTGTCTGGCTCAGTGTTGGTAGATTCAAGCTTTCTTCCCCTGTGTTCCCGGGAAGACGAAGTAGATGGTCGAGAAGTCACCGCTGAGGTGGATTTTGACGAGTCGTCAAGCCCTGTAGATTTGCCACGAGTACGACGTGGTTGAACATGATTGACGAGATTCTCAACAGATTCGTGAAGCGCCTCCTCTTGCCTCGGTGCAAGTTTTCGGGGAGCTGTACCATTTTCTAAAGTGGGGCTCGTAGATGGCGGTGGGATCTGGAACTCCTTGAGCTTTGACTTCGTCGGTGGTCGACCAACCCGTTTTCCAGAGGGAAATACTCTGACCGCTGGAGTCACACCGCGGCTCTGCGGTGATGTTCGAGGCCGCGTCTGCAGGTCGATAGCAGCATCAAGGTTCCTAGCCTTACGTGCACGTTTTGCCGGTAGTTCCTCTTCGTCCGATTCAGGCGTGACACTTTTGTCGGCATCATATGATCTCTTTGCGACGGTCCGCTGACTCCGACCACCACGACCCTCGTCGAAAGCAGGTCCTCTGGCTTTGACTTTATCGTTCAGGTATGGTTGTGGCTGATTGCCAACATGGTGTAATTGCGAAGAATAATTGAATCCGTAGGCATCAGCATGCTTCATGTCATCAAAAGTGGTTTGGTCTAGGAGCTTTCCATATCTCTTGCGTTTCTCCCCAGCAACTTCCTCTTTGGTTACTCTCTCTTGAAGGATAGGTTTGTTCGCCAAGTCAATACTATCCGCTTTCGATACTTTCTGTCGCTTGTGCACTCCTTGCAGGAAAGTAGGGTTTCTGAGATTTCGAAGACACTCATGTAAGTCGCTCTGATCGGGGAACAGGGTTTGCTGCTCTTCTAGCCATCTGTCCCAGTCACTTCTGCTAAGTCTGAGCTCCGTCTTGTAGGTCTGGCCAATCTCAAGATATTTCTGATCTTCCACTTTCGTTTTCTCCTCTTCAACTGCCTTTGTTTTATCTGCGGCAATCTTGGCTTGGGCTTTGGTGTATGCCTCATGGTCATCAATCTCCTTTCCAATAGTCTCCCATTCCTTTTGATAGTCGACAAGGACATCCGTCACGTTGGATGTCCGGCGATAGAGGTCCTCGTAAGGCAGATCTTCATGACGGCCAAGATAATTCTCAAAGACGTCGAGAACAGTAAATTTAGGAAAAGGGTACCGAATTTTCATGTCGGTTTTGTCTTCATTGGGACCTTCGGGAACGGGATCGGCTGAAGATTTTGAGTCTTCGGGGTCCTCGGAGTTTCTGCGGGTCGCGATTGACGTTTCTCGATCTTCAACCTTATCATAATACGCAAATTCGGTCTCTGGATTAATATAAGCACGAATAGCGCGGTCGATATTGTCCTTATGAAGAATGCCATTTGCCGGAGAATGGCCGTTGACCTCGATGGATGTAACATGAGACGAATGTTTTCCACCCAGCAGTCTTGAGGCATCAACAGTAATGGTATTGTTATTAAATGCCGCAACTGAGGGAGAGTCAGGTGGCGGAGTCAGTGAAGAACTGCGTGAACTGTCACTGTCATCATCATCATCATCATCATCACCATCATCTGTAATTGCAGTGCTGGGCCGAGTGCATGAAAGCACGTGATGGTGGAAATCCTGCAGTATTAAGTCAATGGATGAGCCCAGCAGCGATTGTGAACGGGGGGCAGAGAAACAAACCTTAGTTGACAGGCCTGAAAATGTAGCACTACAATGGGGACATATCGACGAGGCTGTGGAAGAAGAGACTGATTCTAAAGGGGTCTTGGTCGAGAAATTTGCATTGACTGATGGCCCAGCCTCCAAAGTCTCCGGAGAACCATATGCAGTGACAGGCCGGGTCTTGATTCTTGCCATATTGTGAGATGATGCAGGAGACTTTTCCGAAGACGCGGATTATTGTAGGAAAGGGCAGATGGCGTCGTGGGGTGATTTGCAAAATGGACACAGTTTGTCTCACGACAAGTGCGTATATGTAAAGAGTTTGTAGGAAGGGCCCAGATGAGGAAGAGCCAGCGGGCCGACGGGAAAGCAGTGGTATGTATGAGTGGAGAGTTTGAGCAAGAAGTAGCAGCAAACAATGAATGGACCCTTGGGGTATTGATCAGGCCGTGATTAAGATAGGTAGTTATTGTTGTCGGCCAAAGTGAATACTCTTACAGTACAGTCCAGTCAGTACGGCCATTCCGCATTCAGTTCGGCTCTCTGGGGCTTTAGCGTCCCGTCCCTGTCCTGTGCTGTCCTGTCTTGTGCAGCATGCCACGACACCAATCAATGCCCAGGCTCATCCTTAGCGCCGAAACAAGCTGCACCAGCTGCATCCATTAACCCCGTACGGTACCACATATTCCATACTAATAGACCACTTCAGACCGATCCATACCATACCTATACAAACAACACTACAATACCACAACCCTAAATTCACAATACATCTGTGGTCAATATGGCCACCAAAAAATCCAAAGTCGCCCCTTCTGACGACGACTTGAACAAGCTTCTCGAAGGACTAGGTGAGGACGAAATCAAAGCCCAAGCTACCTCCAAGGGAGCTTCCAAGTCCGCAAAGACAGCTTCCGCTCAATCAGAGCAGGACTTGCTTGACGAGCTCGAGAACCTCGGAGCTCAAAAGCCCACGAGTAGGCCTCATACTCCTCGCGTCCAGTCTATCAGACGCACCAACACAGCCACCCCACCACCTGCTGGTTCAACACGGACGAGTGAGGAGAAGGCCTCGGCAGCCAGAAAGTCTGTGGACAGCACTCGATCTTTCCACACCAGCTTTACACCTTCAGCTACGAGCAGTGATCTCCAAGAAGCGGAGAAGAAGAACCCAGTTGCTCAGCCAGCAGAGGCCGCCCCTGCTGAAGCCAGCGGTGGCTGGTGGGGAGGCATTTTCGCAACAGCAAGTGCTGCAGTCAAGACAGCCGAAGCTGCAGTCAAGGAGATCCAACAGAATGAAGAGGCAAAGCGGTGGGCTGAACAAGTGAAAGGAAATGTTGGGGCTCTTAGGGGTCTTGGTAAGTGGATGTGTATAGCGTCAATCTCATCTGCTAATTGCCTCAGGTGGTGAACTTCGCTCCCGAGCACTACCAACGTTTACAAACATCCTTGATACACTTGCCCCTCCCATTTCCTCCCATGAGCGACTTCAAATCCACATCACTCATGACTTCATCGGCTATCCTTCTCTCGATCCCCTTATATACTCGACCTTCTCCCGCGTCATGGCCCAAGTAGAAGGCGGGGATCTTCTCGTCATACAACGCGGTCACGAGGCAACAGCGCGCCGCAATTCAGAAGCGGGTTATACAGGAGGCAGTGGTGGCTGGAGCGACGGCCCATGGTGGAGACAACACAATGAACATCGTGATCTAGGGTCCGTGAAAGGCCTCATCGAAGGCACCAAGCTCGTCCGCGTGAGTGCCGAAGCATACTCCAACGAGTACTTTACCTCGCACGGCGGACTCGAATTAGCTGCGCAGCGCGCAACAGAGAATCTCAGCGAATCGAATCCAGTCCGAAGCAGCGATATCTTCTTGGCTGTACAAGCAATTTCACACGATGCGCCTGAGGATCTATTTCAAGGCCCAGCTAAAGAGAAGGAAGAGGAGAGTGCTGTTCAAGAGAAAGAGACGCCTGATGAGCTTGTTTCCTTTGCGTTGTACTTGCATGATCCTGTGCACAGCATCACCTTCCACACTGTCACTCAATCCATTCCAGCAAAGTGGATTAGATGGCTCGATGCTCCATCTCCCTTGACACCTGCTTCATCGACCTCACCTACCCATCAAAAGACCAGCTTCTTCGGGAGTGACGGCGAGCCAGTCCCTAACCCTAACCTACCTGAGGAAATCGCCGAGATTATTGAAAGTGGTGGTGTTGATCCCAGGGAATGGGTCGCTGAATGGGTGGAAGAGCTGCTAAGCCTGGGCGTAGGGATTGTGGCACAGCGATACGTAGCGAGGAGAATGGGAGTTGGTGAGGGTGGTATTGGTCGAGGCAAAGCCCGTATGGAAGAGGTACTCGGAGATGGCGGGGGAGAAGCTGCTCGTGCTGGTCTGATCTAGTTGCTTTTGTTTCATGGAGGAATGATGATGTTTTGCAGCGTTTGTTTACGTTTTGGGTCATGGCGGCGTCGTTGTTCGGGAGCATCTCTTCTTTTTCTTAAGCTACGGCTATCGGTTTATTTCACATTGAACGAAGTACTAAGCCCTCAATGATTACATGTCGCGTTCAAATGCTGTTGCAGTTTTACGTGAGCAATTAACAGTGTACTGGGCTGTTTCCAATCCTACCGCTCTTCAAAAGACATAGTGCACTTTTTAACGTAATTCTGAGTGGAATGTTGACTTTAAGTGAGGCCAAAATCAACTCATTCTCTAACTCTAACTCTATAACTCCTTTTTGTCCTCGGCCTTACCTCTTATCATTGTCTTTGGACATATAATTATCAGAGCGCACCCCTGGCATTTTGGAGTGAGGCGCGGAAAACAGTGCTCTGACAATTATCTACTTAGGCAATTCCAACCCCCAAATTCACTCAACCCCTCATTCACCACGCCTTTCTTTCGTTCCCAAGCATTTATTCTCCTACCGATCAACTATAAAATCTCTAAGCCCCTTTCCCTTTCCTTTCCTTCTTCACAAGCCGGACTACCAAAAAGTCTCCCAGCCATTTCATCCATGACATCGCTTTTGTCCCAATCTGTACGAGGTTCTAACTCACTGACAAAGATTATGACGGATGAGTTGCGAGGCTGCGTCTTTTTAAGCTTAGTATTAGATCCGCAATTGTCATGGTAATGTACGGCGTATTTGTTGTCAAAGTGCAAGTATGCTGTCGGGGATAATTCTCGGTCGGGAGATACGATGATTTTTAGCAGAAGAAGGGGTATAGGAGGAGTGGTGTGGCGGTTCATGCTCTGGGATTTGTTTGATATGTGTTTTTGGCAATAACATCTAGCTAGCTAGCTCTACATTGATTTATCACCTCTCATACGTTTGTCGCCTTTCCACGTTAGACTTCTTTGGTATGTCTATGGAGTCTATTACTTTGGCTTTTATAGAGAAGGGAACCAGAATAGCCTTTTTTTCCTGAGCAAGTTTCCTGTACAAAGATGAAGAAATAAGTAAGTGAATGCGTGCACGCATGGATCTTTAAACGTGTTTGCTTTGGCGGGCACACCGGCTTCATATACGTTCAGCACACGGAACTAGAATAGAGTTGAAAAGTTTCAACTTTCTACCTTATAATCGATTTATCTTTCAGGTGAAACTGGGAGATGAACCTGCTCCTTCCGTGGTAAGCTAAGATAATGCATGTGACTTACTTAGCTTCCTGCTTACAATGAAACTCTCTTTGCAGGTAATATGCATATTAAACTACATATATAAACATCATGCTATGGTATTAGAGTATAAGTTATGGTTTTCCTAGGTTTTCCTTTCCATTTATATGGTCTTTGTATATGAAACTTAAGCTACTTTACACAAATATCAGAAAATGTAGGCAAAAGCGACTGATGTCCCTAGCGGTGACCTATGTTCTTGAGGAGGAGGAAGTTTGATCCTATGGGAAGAAGTTCTGTCAGGAACGAGATTGCTGTCAATATAGAAATGTCGGTCATGATGTAGCAAGAGTGAATATTCCTTCACTTGAGGGTATAAAGGAGGTTTCGGAGAGCTGCCTAAGCTGGTTTGATGCTTGTATCTGGGAGTGGATGGTTGCCAAGCGTTGGTATGATGAGTTGGTTGTTCAACCATTGAAGATCGAAAGAAGAGAAAGTTGTGGTGTGTGATGAAGAGGGAGAACGATGGATGGAGACGTCTTAAATAGCTCGCAAGTGGCTGCCTTGTCACAGATTAGCCTTACTTACTGAGTTATATATAAGCCCTACGCAAGCTAGAACTATTACTCCGTACGAATATTTTAAATCACCACCACACATACATGATATGCAACTAAACGCCGGCTTCCTAACTTTATACCCCTCATAACCTCTCCCTATCACCACCTCCTCATTCCACAGGACGGGACTTTGAATTTCCAGGCGCTTTCGTGTGGTATTGAATCCCCATACCTCAATGCATATATAAGTCTAATTCCTCCTCTCCCCAGAAAGTCTCACCTATAAAAACACAACCACTAACTTTTATAGTAGGTCAATCCTAATCTACCGTTCGCTCCCGGTCTCACTTCGCCGCGACGAGCTAGTTTTAATTGAGACCACCAGTATTCCGTCCATTATCTTTCGTTGCGATCTCGAACCGGCAGGTCGGGCAAGTCGGGCAAGCCTCACGAATATTTCCGCCGCTTCACCTAAGGGTAATCGTTCACTCGCCACAAATTTGCTGTCATTTCTTATTCTCGGTCGGTAGAAATACATGCGACGGTAAAATTCATAGCTGCGTTCGTCTAAGCTACGAGCATCTGGGCTGGGTTTGGTTTAGATGGATTCATTCAGAGGACTAAACTCAGACCCAGAGATGGGAAATTCTTGAATCAACTCAAGGTTAAAATCCCATCGTTGGAAGTGTCTTGGAACTCTGGGGCTTTAAGTGCATGTCTCCGCTTTGCTTTTATAGTAACTGGATGGAGTTTTCTGCAGTATGAACAATACTCGATACTTCATGGCCCCCACCCCCCACAAAAACGGTATATTCACTTCTCACCGGTGGGAGACCGCTTCACTTAACAGCATAATTGCTGAGCAGGCAAGTGTATATATAGGGTTCCACTAGGATTCTTTCACTACAAACAATGCAAATGCTCAAATACCTGAAATATTGCCGCCCCTACGTCGCCGGCCTGTCTTCAACCTCAAGGAATGTCATAATATATTAGCTCAATAGGAGTATTGGGAAAACATATGTGTCGTTCTTAACATTATGTTAAAGTGCTAATAAGTCTTTTCAAGTAGCAACTTTCATTCCTTTGTCGGCTTGGAAGAATGCTGTCAAAAACGAACTATCGGTCGAAAGAGAGACAAATATGATATGTCAGGTGTAAAGGGATTCTTTGCCCCCAAAACGATGTTTTCCACAGTGAATGATAATATCATTAGTCTATTATAAAGCCTAGATTGTTCATCTTCCTCGAATGGGAGCCTCGGGTTATAACTTCTGCTTTCTTTAACATCCAACCTCCAGACAGAGGGCAAGTTTAAATAGTCTCCATGCAAAAAATAGCCGCGCTAGACCTTAGATTATAGAAAAAGGCGGACATGTCTTAGGTCTAAATCCTGTGCATAGATGGTTTTTATATGAGAAAAGAATAACTAGTTAAAGTACCTCATAGCTGCGGGTTGAGGGTGAGGAAGCTCAGGGGGGCCGCGGCGTGTATCTGTAGCAAACTCATGAAAATATCAGATAGCATAATGTAGTGGAAGGAAATGCGGTTATATATACTGTCGAATCTAATTTCCGAGGCTTGCTTTAAGTCCCCCATCACGTGAAAACACCTCGTTCTCACATCGTTTGTAGCCAGCTGTTTCTGGAATATGAATATATTTAAAGCCGTCTTTTGTAGGAATTTTGGGTCGCACAAAGTATGAGGGAAGGCATATCAAATATAACACTTAAACTCGTAAGACTGGCATAGCAATGTGTACCCAGAAGGCATAAAAAAATCAAGAATTAGACTCCAGTCTTGTCTCGACGTGGTTGAGAGTATCTTGTGAATTGCAACATCATAAAGTTACACTGCTAGAAGGCTGAATGAATGCCCAGGATGCTTAGGGTACTATGGGTCCCAATATATCACTTGACATCTAAAGAATCTAGACTATTTAGCCCTAAAACCGCAAGCAGCATTGTACCCTTTAAACATCGTTAACTTGCTAGTAATTCTTATAAGGTAGAAAGGAAGTTCGAGCGCTCTGGAACACAGCTTCTGAGCCTTACTAAGATCTTGCGTTGCGGAAGCCTTACTGCAAGGCTGCAGATATCATGCCATGCGGCTGAGAGGTCTGGTCCTGGTACTGTTCCAAGAGTCTGGTCGCGAGATGAGTTTTCGGCGTTGCTGGGAGGTCCGGTTGAAGGCAGAGAGCTGAAAATAGTAGCTTGGACCTCCTGACTGTGTGATATCCAAATAGATCAACAAAACTAAAGCAGTTCAAATCAGGCGTAGAATTGGAGGTTGTTAATTCACACGTGATATTCCCAGCGGGGGATTGCCTCCGGTGAATCGTGATGCATGGGCAAGATAGGCGAGCTACTGTATAATTATAGTGGTGGCTGATTTTCAGGGCCATGCATGCATGGTTCCAGCGGAACATGACTAATGAATGACGTCAAGCTGGGTGAAACCGCGTATGGCGTTGAAGACTTTCATTTCATTGTTGCCGCTTTCGTCAGAAATATATGTATGAATGAACGAAGTAATAAATAAAGAGTTATACGACCGGAGTAGAATTCTCAACTTAGATCCACGTTGGGCGAAAATATGATTTTGGTAAGGTGCTGTATGCAAACCAGCAGAAAAAGAAAAAAAGAAAACCATGGGGGCATGAGGATGAGCAAAGCGGGGAGCATCGATTACTTCCTTGAAATGGAGGTTTGCTCCGTACGCAGCGCAGCGGCTGTGGAGTTAGTGACGAAGGAGGAGAGTTAGCAGTGCAGATCATAAAATGTCTGAAACGTGGCTAAGAAGGTGATAGGTAGTACCGTACTAAACATCATTGACTCTATCCCCAGATTATCTTAGACACCTACGTACTCCTATCTTGCTGTAGTCGCGGGTGGTGTGGTCCTGTACAGTAGGTATGTTTGTCTCATAGGACATCCAGCCTATTAATCATGGTTGAAAGAGGGCTCAGGTGGATTTGCCTGGAACTAGGAAACTATTAGCTGAAGTAGAAGGCCGGACTAGCCGTGGTGCAGTACCTAGGGCTAGGAGAATAAATTTAATAGAAGTTGTTAAACCCTTCCTTTAATTATTATCTCAATCGAAAACGCACATATCCTCGCAGTCTTCGCTTCTTTATGGTTTCTTGAGAACGAACAAACACAGAATCCGACGAAAGCCAGCCATCCTTCCCCCCACATAGTACGAGGAGAGTTTCTTCAAAACGCCATCTTCGACGACAGCAGACCTATCGAATTACTGCGATAGCATTTGGCGCACTTCAGCCGTGCAGACCTTACAGCAGCAAATTAAGATCATGTTCCATGTGAGTAGGTATTCCATTGAGACTCCCTGTATCGTACATACACCCTCGTTCCAGGTCCTGGATGAAGTCACTCAATCTGTTTCGCTGTGCAAAGTAGCACGGAAGTACAAATGGAGTAGGCATGCAGCTGCACACAATCTTCATTCCAGGGCCATCGTCCAAGGCATCATAGTGCGTCCAATCCCTGACTCCAGCGATAACGGTGAAATGGACCCTTTGGAAAGCATGCAATCAGGACACTGGACTGGACTGGCATTGGCACTGGCAATGACAGTGGAGTGGCTCTGGCAAGGAAACGCTGGGTATGTCCCGACTTCCAATTCTCCAATCCAGCCCAATATGAACTGGGGGAACCCATACCGTCCGTCATCCAGTTCGTTTTAGAGCCTTGGCCCTTCATGACGAGGAGATCGCTTCCCCCGGACGGTTCTAATTTCATTCTGCCTCAAAGGGCATCTTGATATGACGTTGTTTGAGCCCCCCGCCGTCCCGCGCCTGCCTCCGACCCTGCTTAGCAATTCCCTGGAACCCACTAGCAGCAATGGCTCCTTGCTGCTGCATCATCTGGTGACTCGTGGTTACCATTATATCCTCTCTCACACCCATCGATTTCCTACGTACAGTGTACTTGCATTTGAGAGAATAATCGTCCATTGAACCGGCGATCTGCAGTCTGGTCATCTTCATCGTTGGCGTCAAAAGTTGTTTGCCAGGATTTTCAATTTACTGTAACTTCGCTTACCTACACTCCGGACTACCTACGCCATTCATTCCTACTCCACTCCACTCCACTCCACTCTCCCCTCTTGTGTCTTCGTTCACCACCGTCCCTTCCTTTTCCGGTCATTGTCTTACGCATCTTCCCCCGAGCCCGAGGTCCTGCGAGATCATCTGTATCTGAAGAACTTCCGCTTCTAACCATGTCTCTATCACAGTCAATAAAGAATCTCATCCGCCATGGTATGTAATCAACCCCACCTCCTCCTCCTCCTCCTCCAAACTCCCTACGACCTGCGTACCCCGCCAACGCCGAGCAAAACATCCACCTCTCCGCTTTTATCATTCACCGGCTAACTTGAATATTTCACGTAGGAAAGCAAGGGCGAACTGCGCAACCACAAGAATCTCCAGTCAACGTGACGCAACATCACAACGATTATGCGTCTCCTCCAAAAAACCACTACGCAAACTCAGACCCAAACATGGCCCACCAAGCACATCAAGTTCCTCACGGCGATGCATACTCCACGGCAGACGTAGACGGAAGGAATAGAGGCGCCCAAGCCGGCAACGTCGCAGCGCACGCTGCAGGAAATCACCAGAAAGCGGGCAAGAGCAAGAAGGTCGATGCTGCCGAGATTAAGAGACTTGTGGATGAGGAGAACGCAAACAAAAACAAGCTACCTAGATACCCAGGTCTCGAGCGATGGGAGCTACTGGAGAAGATGGGCGACGGCGCCTTTAGTAATGTTTACAGGGCCAGAGATCTACAGGGAGACGCCGGAGAAGTCGCCATCAAAGTTGTTCGCAAATTCGAAATGAATTCGAATCAGGTAAGTATTGGTCACGGCCTCATCTTTTCTTCGATTTTCTATAAACATTTGCCAACGTGCGTCCTAACAGGGGAACGCGGCTCTTCATCCGGACTTCAAGAAGCCATCAAAAGTAGTGGAGGTGCGCATGCCGGGTTTCTTTTCTTTCCGTTCAACGATTACATTCGGTGATTTACCGTATCATACTAACAGTTCCTTCCAAAATAGAGAGCAAATATCTTGAAAGAAGTTCAGATTATGCGACAGTTGGAGCACCCCAACATTGTCCAGCTCATTGACTTTGACGAGTCGAAGCAGCACTACTTTATCATTCTAGAATTGGCCCCTGGTGGAGAACTTTTTCATCAAATTGTTCGTCTCACTTATTTCAGCGAAGATTTATCAAGACATGTCATCACCCAGGTTGCAAACGCGCTGGAATACCTGCACGAGGAGAAGGGTGTTGTCCACAGGTATGTCTCACAATAATATACCTTCTCACCCTCACTGACGTCATAACAGGGATATCAAGCCTGAGAACTTATTATTTTCGCCGATCCCCTTCATTCCAGCGAAGAACCCGCAACCAAAGTCGGCTGAAGATGAAGACAAAGTAGACGAAGGAGAGTTCATCAAAGGCGTAGGTGGGGGAGGTATTGGTCAGATCAAGATCGCCGATTTTGGCCTTAGTAAGGTCGTGTGGGATAAGGAAACGATGACGCCTTGTGGTACTGTCGGTTACACAGCACCAGAGATCGTCAAGGACGAGCGATATTCCAAAAGTGTCGATATGTGGGCCATGGGCTGCGTACTCTATACGCTGCTCTGTGGCTTCCCACCTTTCTACGACGAGAGCATCTCAGTACTGACCGAGAAGGTCGCTAGAGGCCAGTATACCTTCCTTTCGCCATGGTGGGACGATATTTCCAAACCTGCTCAGGATCTTGTTTCTCATCTCCTAACTGTCGACCCCGTCAAGAGATATGATATCAAACAATTCCTGGCACACCCATGGATCCGAGGAACCGAGGAACCAACCTTCGCTGCTCACGATGCACCACCACTTGCTACTCCTGCTGTGGAACGCGACAGACAACTGGGTCCCAGTGGTCAATTGAGAGCTTTCGATCCCAGTCTACTAGAATCTCCAGGCGCAGGCAAGCGAATGGATTTCCGAAGCCCAGGCGCAGTCAATTTGCGTGAGGTGTTCGACGTCGGATATGCCGTACATAGACAGGAAGAGGAAGGCAAGCGTCGCAAGAACTTCAAGCAAGGTTACCGTGGCGCTGCTGCTATGAGTGGACTCAACCCGATCGATGACGACGAAGATTTTGAGGAGGAAGAAGAGGACGGAGAATCTATTCCGGCAAAGGTACCAAAGGCTGGGGACACAGATGTGAGCCAAGTAGAACAAAAGCTGAAGAACACGAACCTCGGAAAGGCATCACAGAAGGGCTATGGTCAACACAGTCCTGCGGTAACTGCAGCAGCGAAGCAACAAGTTAGGAACAAAAGGGGTGCTTTCGAGCTGAACCTCGACGGCGCAACTTTATTGGGACGAAGAGGGAACAAGGGCCCCAGTGCATTACGCAATGCAGAGTCCCTTGTCTAGCAACCAACTTTTACTAAATTCCTAGCGGGAGATTGGTAGAAGACATGTGCTCTTGTTTTTACCATACATTTTGGCGTCGGGGCGGGCCTTTTCATTGTGTTGTTTGCTTTCAGCGTGGTCTCGAAGTTGCATTCGGGCGACAGGGAAAGTACATGGGGTGGTGTGGGAATTAAGAAGCATTACCTAATGCATATACATATGCATTTTTCTTCATTACAAGCCTCAAGGGGATATATTTACTAACTGGTTTGACACGTGAAGTTGGCTATTTCTGATCGGTGGGGTGCAAGGTAGGTCACTCGAGTTTTATAAAGTGTAAAGACATTCAGCAAAGGCACAGGAACAACTAATGTGTCCATCAACATCCTCCCCACTTTGACGGCTCGTGGATCTCAAACCCTTTGATACTCCAGCAGCTTCCAGTGAAGCCTAAAACACTTGAGAAATTTCACATAAAAAGATTCCAGCTAGACCTAGCTATGTATCACGTTCACTACTCCGCCCTCAAGTTCTGACCTTTTTTTTGAAGATCATTTATTTACATGCCGTGTTTTCATTTCACAGTTTCCAAGTAGGTGGGGGTAGAAGTAGAGGTTGAGCAGCTACATATCTACAGCCATCTTACCGTTTCAAGCACATTTCGGATGAATGGCATTCACTCTTTCATTTGCGCACCTTGATATTATGAGTACATTTGCTCTTTTTGGATTTGTTCTAGAAAATGGACGGGGAAAATGAGGAGGATCGCAGTTGTATTTTTAGACGGGAGCGAGGTTTGGGACGAAGTAGTGACTTGGGAGGGAGTACCTCGCGCCTACATTTCTCCAAGCAAGAGGTCACGACCTATAGCATGCTCTTCATAGGCTATGAGATGTTGCTCGCTATCTACCTCTCGACTCATCCATCCTACATCGTCGACCAAGAAAAACCATTCTCAGTCATTTTCATATTGCTAGTAGCAGCGAGGAGAGGCGGCATGACTTGAAAATGAAACCAAGCAAGCAAGCGAGAACGTTAGGGTGCAGAAGATGAGGCAGAGATGAAATCTACGGAGCGTACTTCCATGCATGCATGCACTTCCTGGCGATGTATGTGCAGTCGTATTGATGTAACCTTTGCTCAATCTTTCCCTCTGCAGCGCGAGCGAATCGTGTGTTATAACTCGAGTCTCTGTTCTCACTGTAAGCCGCCGCTGGTTGTTAGTAAGCATATTAGACTGGACTTGGTGGGCTTCGTACGTACGTAGAGTACCACTCGTGGGCTGCTGCTCGTGGGTTACATGACCTTGATATTTCTGGATCTGACTATAATTCCGGTCTCGTATTTCAGCATTCACCACTCCAGAAATCCCACGCGTTTGGGAACCACAAGACATTAACATGACGCTCGCCAATAATCTTCTTGCCGTACTCGAGGCAAATGCCTCCAGCTCTTCGGCCAGGGAAATCGATACTACATCGACTTACGAAAAGGCTACTGTATCATCGCAAATGCTGCTGCTTTAGATGACTTCTCACCTCTCTTCTCTTCTCTTCTCTTCATTTTATGAAGTATTCCATTGGTGCTATTGACACCCGACTCACATAGTACTTACCAGGTCTGATCAGCAAACTGCTGGTTACCCACCGCTTGCTCTATCAAAGTCCAGAATCCTCTCCAAGTTGCCCTGACCTTCGTATCGTGACCACCTTGCAGACAACCTTCACACTCCGCGGTGCACCGTGCTAACCACACCTCCAACCCGGGATTCAGTAGCGTTGGACAGGTCTGAGGTCACAGCAGGGCATTCTACTTGATTTGGGAGCACTTAATCAGATTACTCTCAATTATGACAACTCAGTCGCCTCTATCGGACCTGGCGGCACGTGGGACGGGGGGCTGGCTATGGTGTTGGAGAGTTTGACCTCAGCGCGGTCTGCGGCAGGCCTAGGAGGTCGATCGGTGGGTGTTGGTGGGGGATTTATTCTTGGAGGTCTGATGGGCTCTTTGAACTCTTTTCGTACCTAGAGCTGTATCTTCGAAGATTAATGCTAACTACAATATGCAGGCCGAATGTCTCAATTTTTAGGGCTTGGTATGCGATAATGTTGTGAATTATGAGGTATTTTATTTCATGGGATTCCTTTTCACCACATCACGCTTACTCTATTTTACTGCGCGGGTACTGCTGAACTGAGTACAGGTTATGTTGGCCAACTCCACGATAATACAGGACAATGACACTGAAAACGCCGATCTTTTCAAGCTTTGAAACTTAAAGGAGGCGGGCCGAACTTTGGTATCCCATAAAAATATCTCGCTACAAAACAAAAACCGCACAATCGATATCCTCTTAACAGGTATGTATCATCACCTGGTTTGATCTACGAACTTTTCCCGCCTCGCAACTATGGTACCAAGTTGCAGTCCACAACGCCAGCGACAAATCCACAATCATGGCCATAGCAGCCACCGTCGAGGTCCAAGAAAATATGCGTATCGGCATACTTGTTTCCGACAATTCGAGAAGCATAGCTGGCATTCCCTGCTATACAGAGGATCAAAAAGTCCCCCGGGAGGCGCCGTAAAGCTTTAATGATATAATCCCGCTGTGGTCTGGCGGCCATCCCGACGACGATTGGAAGATTCCAAGTATGCGCTGATGGCAAATCGGTGCCTTGACTGTGGCTGTGGCTATGGATGCAAGTCTACGTCAAATCACACGACATACTCACTACCTTGACCACCAACACCTGAATTACACTCAGCTACAGCCTACACACACCAACCTTTGTTACCTTTCTCAGCACAGCGTTTAACTCGCACAAGGTATACCGAAAGGCGGCAATTCCCTCAACATCGCCCATCGCCTCTGAGCCAAGCGTGTGGGTTATTATCCTTCCCTTCTGCACAGTACACGGATTCCCATTCCCATTCCTAACTATCCCAGCACTATCACCACGCTACGAGTCTACGACACGGCTCGACGAGCCTTAACTTTTCAGCGTCATGGAAACATAGCACCCTGCGTACTCCGTACCACTCACCTCTGACCACAATATCCAGCTGCAGCTAGCCGCCAAGTGAAAGTAATTCATGGACCTGTATCATGATGATTCGAATTCGAATTCCCTGAGAAGCTAGTTGCCTCATGGAGCAGCTAGTGTGGTACTTCTCACATCGAGAATCTTACGCGACGTATAATCCCGTGTGTGTTTAATTTCAGAGTTGCGGGATTCGGGATTCGGGGTTTTGTTATATTAGCAGAGACGTATGGGAGGAATACTTGCAGGTTTTGGAATTCAAAGATAAGTAGATAGCTTTTGAAAGGCTTTCTCTGTATCGGATTATGCTGGGTAGGTTGTGTGAAGAATAAGATATAGTTTTTACTGTCTTTCATTTGCATAAAGTACTTGGTGATAAAGGCATTTACTTGCTTGTTTATTACTTGCCTGTCACTGTCAGTGTCAGTCAAGCTGCCTTTTAGGAGAGAAGGAGAGAAAGAGAGAAAGACCGCGTCGGCGATATTGATGTTATTCATATTAGGCTTTGGAATAGTTTCTAAGCTACGTGTAGTTAGAGAATACGGCGGAGTTCTGTGGTGCGAAAGAGCGAAGTGGAAGAACACTACTCGAGTAGAATGTCTGATATGCATAACATCACGGTGCGGAGTAGAGAGAGAGGGGTTTCATTCAGGCGGAGGGAGATTCAATAGTAACGTTTTTGGTGGTTGGTTCGTGACATTTAATTGGCTTAACTTAAACTGCTATTCTAACTTTTCCCGAGAAATGTAAACCAAGTATTATATTTGCTTAAATGGTTAGTTAGCTGGTTTAACTGGCTGGCTTTGGAATAGCAATGTAATATATATATCATTAGTATTAATAGATAATGGATGATAGAGACACGGAAGGGACGAATACCTATGCATCCGGAGCATTTACTCTTCGGAGCTCCAATTGGTCTGTCTCATGAGGATTTGCGAAACAAAATGGATATCTATATAAAGCGTGGAGAGGAAATGACTATCTGATGTCGAAATCCATACATCCAAACCACCGACCGGCCTTGCGGAGTAGAGTTGATACCATGCCATCATTAATCATGACACTTCGGGATATCTCCGTCCACTAACCCCTTTAATCGGACTCACAGCCCTACGCTCACGATCCCTTTCCCTGAAACTTCTATAGTCCCTCCCCACAGGCTCCCTCTCGCGGTCTCTATCTCTATCTCTATCACGATCCCTGTCTCTCCTCGACATATCATCATGACTACTCCGCCTCGGCCTATCTCTCGGTCTCAACGAATCCCTCTCACGCTCCCGATCTCTATCCCGCCTCCTATAATCATCTCTACTCCGTCTAGGTGGCTCCTCGTCCTGACTAGATTCTTTACTACCCCTCTTCAACAGATCCTGGACTTCACTCAAGTCCTTCCAAGAAACTTTGTTCCCACCGCGTGATCCACTCCTCGACGCCCTGTCTGGGTCCCGTTTCCCGAGTAAGAAAGGCGCAGATAGTTTGCCGGTGAGGTCAATAGGTATGGGATAGCTCCTCCGCTTCACCTCCTCCTCTCTTTCTCTCCTTCCCCGAAGTCTTGGATCAGGCGGTATGGGGACTGCGGGCGTGGAAGTGGGCGCGAAGCGTATTGAACTCGGCCCATCTCCCGCACTCGACGAGTGAGATGAATGGGGATGTGAGCGCCGTCTAGGTGCCCCTGTGTTGGCTGTATGTTTAGGACTCCGGGGGCTATCGTCCTCGGAGGAGGCATCGGACGAGACGCTAGCTTGGCGTTCCTGTCGTGGGTGACTATGCCGTCGCACATGATGGGGCGTAGGAGGCGGCCGGAGATCTTGCGGTGATGTGTTTGGTGATGAGGGAGAGGAATTTAGATTATCGGGGTAGCTTCGCCGCCGTGAGCGGGCGAGACGGGATGATTCTTCGGGAGCTACGAACTGGCGCGCTCGATGGGTCGGTGAGCGGGAGATTGTTGGACGTACGGGCCGGGCTCCAGTACCAGGTACGTGAGAATATGATATAGGTCTTGACGCAACTCTGGATTTAGGGTCAAAGTATTCTGTGCTTGCTCTGGGCCGGGTTGGGGGCCGGCCATGGACATGCGTGTAGCCTTCTTCCACCCGCACTCTTGGTCGCGGCGGCAGTTCCGGACGCACCGACTTATCATCGTCATCGTCTGGGGTTGCTCGTTGCCGTAGCCTTGCAGCACATGCGCTGTGCCATTTCTCTATATCCGCGTCGCATTTCAAAGGAAATGCCTCTTTTGGGAGCTCGACCGGGAAGGTCTCTCCTGTATCGGGGTTCTTGATCGCCCACTCCCTAACAGCTGTCTGTATGAATGGGACGTGTTCCTCAGGCCCAAGCAGAATCTCTATTGATTGCCATCGGACGAAACCTCGGGTTGTGAGGGCGGGTATCGATGGTGGATCGAAATCGTGACTGGTAGGCTGAAGCGTATGCTGGCAGCCTATGGATGCATAAATCCATGATATAGAAGGATGCGGTACTTCGACAAAAAGTGCTGCAGTACGACACGTATTGATTAGCCTCGCTCAAAGGTTGAGGTGTATAGAGGAACCGCATACAATCATAATTCCCTCCCACCGCCTTGTAGAAGCTTGCCAGCTTCGACGGTATCAGGGTCTTCTCGTCTTTATCCCCAACATCTTCGGACTAGTAACTGTAAGCATAGAACATAATCGCACATTGACGCAAACACTGAGACTTACTATATGGTTTGCGATGCCTCGGAGCAGGGCGTCCAGTACCTTGGTGGGTTTCTTGTCTGCTGCAAACAGGTACCCGTAATATGCTTTGGCATCAACTGGTTGCGCCATGGTCGACAGATCTCAGGCCAAGCAAGCGGCTTTCAGCTTGCATGTTCGAAGTGATGGTGTCTTTGCCAGTGGTGATGAACAGCTGTTAAGGTCATGCTGTGAATGTTTATAGCGCAAACAGAGAGTGAGGTGTGAGGTGGCACGCCCAAAATAAGCGTTGTACCCATGCGTGATTACTTGGCGGCGTAATCCGAGATGCCAAGCATTACGAAAACGAGCCGGTACATTTTTGTTATAGTATAGTTATGCTTTTCTCGAGTATATACAAAGCAGGGAGTAAAATGTCGCATTACAAAAAAGTACCTACCTACTTGTAAGGTACCTGGCCTGGGTCTTAATATCCAAGCGCTTGTAGTAGTTGCGGGGACTCCCGCAAAGAGGTCAGTGTCAGTGTCGGTAGTCGAGAAGAAAGTGGATCCGAAGATGGGATGGGGGGTAAAGTGACAGGGGAAAGGACTCAGTCTTCAAGTATAGGTATAGATGAACAAATAGATGGTCTTTAAAATAACATCTATGGCCGCTCTCTACTGAAAACTTTAACACCTCCCTCTATACAATGTTCAACATTTAGCTCGATAAATTAAACCTAGTATTCTTAAGCTACTTACGGAAAAGGTCACGATATCTAATCACTTATTGTAGCCAATCTTTAAAATTCGGAAGTATTATTTATTATGTAATTCTATGGGGTATCTTTGTTTCCTGTTCCGTCCCACTGGTGCCTCTAAAGAGCGATCGATTGCAGACGGTTCAAATCCAGTCTTTTACATCACAAATCCCCAACGCCTTGCAAAAGATACATTTCGCTTCTCAAATCCAAAGAAAACCAAGCCAAATTATTCAAGAGTTCAACACCTCCCAACGATTTGTTGCGGTTGAGGAAAAGCTTCATAGCTTGGGGGAAGCTCAGAACTATCGGCCTGAGCCAAAACACTGTTGCCAATAAGGTCCTCATGTGGCATCGCAATCAACCTCGGCGTCAGATATTCATTCGCACCAGCAAGTTCAGCAGCTGCTTCCTCAGCCGTCAAAGTTGCTCGTCGGCTGTGGTTTCCGGCTGCGGCAATCTGAATTGGGAGGCGTAATGCGACAGAATACGCAGGAACGCCTGCTCCAGGTGTGTGGATGGTGAGATCGAGATCAATGGTGTAAGCCCGAGAAGTAATGCAGTTGTGGAAGGTGGGAACCCAGGTCTTCGATGAAGGAAGGGTAATTGGTACCAATATAGTTGCAGAATAGTAGGCGACGTTTTCTTTTGCCGCAGGTGCGTAGACGTTGTCTGAATAATCTGAAGACTCCGTTGAAGATGCCGAGTCTCTTCGAGTGTATTCTGGCGCTGGAGTATGCTTAGTCCATGCCACCGACTCTACACACCTGGATGACAGAGGAATCGAGATATCGTATATGCCGCGGTAGTTCTCATATGGAACGGAGGAACGGAGGTGCGAGGGGAATGCTGCCGCCGGGCGAGCTGCGAAGTGGGTCGAAACCTTGATCTTGGTAGTCAAGCCTCCAAGTCGTGGTGGTTGGGAAGAGCTTTCGTGAGGATCGAATCGGAGATTCATAGTAGCCATGGTGGTCGGAGGTGTGCAGCTCGCTGAAGAGGGTGCTGGAAGAATGAGAGCGCTGGTTTGTGCTGCCGAGACGGTAATTCTGCCGAGTTTCCCAGAGAACATGCCCTTCTTCAATGACTTTGTCTTGGAAAGAGTAAACTCAGAATCGGTGGGTCCAATGCTCATTGGCGGTGCCTCTGTAACCGCGGGTACGATGTGAATCTTCCTGAGACCTTCTACAAGAACAATTTCCTTATTGTCGGCCTCCCGGTTCCTGACTACCCTAACCTTGATAGCATATTGTACTTTGCTCATCTCTGGGGCCAAATCGTCCTGTACTGATACCTCTCGATCTCCCATGCTTGGTGGAAGTTGGAGGTGGGCATCGTGCACATGCTCAGAAATGCAGACGTGAGAGCAAGATCGGGGAAGAAGCTGATCCGGGATAACAAAGTTGAAGGGGAAAGTGTAGGTCCTGCCAGCCTCGGCGACTCGTGGCTGGGGGTAATCAGTCTCTGCGATCGGCATAACCAACTTTAGGAACTTGTGAAGAGCTGTCGTCTTGGACTTGGTGCTCGCGGATGACAGGTTATCCACGAAAGTCTTCACTGTACCCTCCAAGGTGATGTGAATTTCGTCGAACCGGGCATTGTGTGGAGCTGTGATTTCCACCTTGCCAGATAAAGCATCGAATGTTGTGTAGATTTTCCCCTCGATGTAGTCATCCAATATAATCTCCATATCTGGTCGGCCTTGCTGGGTCAGTCTTTTGGCATAAGTTGCGATTGAACCAGTGGTGGTGTGAATGGAGGCTGCGTAGCTTGGTCTTCTGTAGGACGTCATCTTGACGGATGGAAAGCAAGAATTGTGAGACGATAGAGAGAAAAGCTCCAAGGAGACTGTACTTTGATGTAGATGGTTCGGACCTGATAATAGAGAGCCAGAGAGCGGCAGGCGCGGGGAACCTAACAAAGGTGGTACTGGAGAGCAATCGAGTCTCGACTTATGGAATGTTTGGTATGGTAAGAGTCAAACAGAAAGTGCGGGGGGTGTTTAACCTTTATACAACAGGAACGATGATGCTACGGCAGCACTTGCTTGAGCAGATTCTCGAAAGGCGTGAAGTACTCGTACAGTAGTAGTGAGCCTGACTCATTTGGAAAAGCCATGCACGCCATGGTTGAATTTCGTACAGTGCACCATCGCATTTTGGATCGGGATCATTACCCTATAGCCCGGTCACGGAGCCAAAACGTACTTACTGGTACCTTATTATTAGGTACGGAGCACTTGTACGAAGCATGTACAGCCAGGCCAGAAGGGCGTAACGGCATGGTAGCTTACCAGGATTTTGACATGGATCGGCAAAGTCGCGAAACTTGCGACGACCAACCGACCGCTAACCCCCGCATCATGGATGGCGCTCTCGCATCTGATTGGCTGGTATGACTCTTCAATAGTGGGATTAGTAAAGGAGATATCTCGACTCGGATTTCTAAGCCTTGCATGTGAGTGCATCCCCGGGCTTATGTTCATGGAGGCAGAAGGCCTTCCTCTTCCCTATTTTTGAGCCTCAGAATACTGATCAAGCATTGCTTTTACTGATGACTTTATGCCAGGATTGCACTCCTAGACAAACTTTGTGAAAATTCTTCCTCAGGATGACACACACCATGTTCTCTGTGCATGGGACCCGAACTCCGTTGTTGGACCATGAAGACGCCATGTCGATAAAAGGACTCCCTCGTCACCTTCAGTCGGCGCTCGTCCGTTTCGCAGAGAGAGCCAGCCTTTCCTCCAAAGGCAGTCGAGTCTACAGGCTATCCACAGCCAGGGCCGCTAAGGAAAGTTCTGTGTCAGAAATCGCGTCTACTCACCGTACACGTTCAGCCTCGCCCAAAACTGCTGTTAGGGATCACGAGAAATAGAATCCTCATTTTCCTATGCGCTCACGCAAGCTGCAACGAGGATGCGGAAAATTTGCAGCGCCAATAATAGGTCGAGTGTGAGTAATGGAAACAACCTAATATCATTATTACACCATCGTGGCCTATGCATTGGCCATTAGTTGTTGCCCTCATCAAGCGATGAATAAACAGCATCTTGAGTACCGTACCTTGATGACCGTATTATTCAGCCGTCTGATTACATTTCGATGATTTCTTACGCCTTGCTGTTGACAAGTCGTCGCAGCACGTTCTTGATGACTCAGACGGTGATATTATTTAGGAAGCGAGCCGCCCACGGATCGCTTAAAAAGCCCCTTTTAAGCAGCTTGAAGACTCGAATCCATTACCTGTTTTGTCTTGATCCACCGTAATGCATCCCAAGTTTCTAGCCGGGAATATCAGATGTTAGAAAAGGAGGTGGATCCTACTTTACTAGATCCCCCTCAATCTCTTTTTTGGCATTGCTGGTCTGGACTGATCGCTAGGGTTGCCCAGATTAGGAAGCAAGCCGCTCACGGGGCGCCCGAGAAAGGCTCCTTTACTTCAAATACCCGAACCCGAATCCGCCCGATCCACCATGTCGGTCGGCATGCCGAGTTTCTTCGCCGGAAAGTTGAGATGTTGTCGGAGCAAGTGCCTTTACCAGGACTCCCTTCTCCTTACATCTCACATCTGACATCGCTAGTCGCCGAAGTCGAAAACCACTACGGAGTACACGTGCACGAGACAAGCCGTTGTATAATATACCCGTTTCTAAAAGTGGGAGAAGCATGAAATATGTGAGAACTAAGCAATAGAACCCTGAAATCAGGGCTCACTCAGCTTTGAAGACAAACTCTTTCCTCCAAAAGGGCACCTGCAATATCCATCATTCGTCTGACTCCGCGCCAGGGTTCCACTCTTTCCTTGTCCCTTCTCATAAACTCACAAACTAACAAAGTGGCCCAAGCAAATAATATCAACACTATCATTATCATGAGTTAGATGAGTATTAACAAGTATTCATTCCACTTGCCATAAACTTTACCAAGGATCGTTTCACCCCGCATAGTAGGGTAGTCCCAAACACAGACTCCAGAGTTACGGTTACCGGGTCCAGACTACCCTCGTCTTTCCACGCCACCTATAAGCCAAGAATTCTAGTTCAGCCGTCCGGAATCATGGCAGAACAGAGTAGCTTGCTTGTTCGATACATTCTCTACTAACAGATATTATCCAAAGGCCAAGGAAGTATGCTTAAGCCTTTCCGTAGCTGCATAGTACGGTAGTTCATCTCCTCCGCGATCCCCTCCAAGCTATCCAGATCAAACGAAGGCTTCCCGCTGGAGTACCTCTACTCAGCTCTGACTCACATGTACAGCGCTGCAGTAATCGACGTAGAAGCCGTTCGGAACAAGATGTCCCTATGTCCTTAATTTTCTCAAAAGATCCAACACAATACACAGTACCCCAAGGATCCCAGTGTATATCCGCAGCTTCGTACTAAGTGTCCTGTATCTACTTCTAGTTTCCCAGATCCACGGCATACCAGGACCCTATTCCAAGCTCCGCACACAAACTCGGGGTAAGATGAACCCGCGTCGGTATTTCTTACCTTGCCCTTACGTACTATACTACCAACTAAAAACACAGTACATGTGGCTGCTGCAATACCGTACCCGCATCGCCGGAATATGTACTGTACATGAATCCTCCTGAGTCCTTACTACTACTCCGTACCATTTGTACATGCCGGTATAAGGATACCGTTACGCGGTGAATCAATCTTACTTAAAGGGGCTTCCGCTTCCAGAAATGACTTCGAGTCTCGATTGAATTTCTGAAATAGTATAGCAGATGAGGCCTAGCTGGCTGGCAATGCATTTAGTTCGTAGGATTATGATATCGAGACTGCATTGTAGTGTAGTGCTAACTCATTACTCCTCCCGCAGATAACTTAACAAGTTAGCTATTTAGTTGTTAAGTTAGCTATTTAGTTAACAACTCACAAACATCAATCGATCCAAGATACCTTACCTTACCGTACCATACCGTACCATTATCCTCGACCCCGCCTCCCCTATACGCGCGTCCTATACCTTACTGTACTCACTCACCCATTCACCCCCTCTGGTCTGTTTAGCAATGTACGAAGTACTACTCCGCACGGCTAAGCTTGTACAGTACAATAAGCAATCACGCACGCGAGAGGTGGGGGAGCTAGCTAGCTCCACTCTACTGTGAGATTGGGATTGATGCCGAGATCGGGATGGGAGGCCTGGAGCTGGTCATGTTTTGGGGTGCTGGGGCGTGGGGGGGATGGGATGGATGGATGTAGCTGTGGGTAATGTTTTGATTGGGTAGTATTGACGTTTGTTAGATATGGAGGTGTTTGGAAAGTCTTGTGGCTACAGTACGCTCTGTATTATGGAAATCGACTTTGATGCAGACGCACGAGGAGTTTCACTTGACTGGCTCGTCATAGCATACTTGTAATACCGGATAGACTTTTACCTTCACATGATACCACCCTGAAGACATGTACAGTACACCGACGCGAATTTTCAAATATAACAGGTAGTTTGTGAACACAACAATGCAAAATCTTCATGTATACTTCATGTATCATCATCACTATCCTGTCCTACGAACCAAAAGCCTATAACCTAAACATTATCGATTATCCATTCTCCTTGACCATTTACTCGTAACTCATTGCACACCACCAACAGCATTCGACCCGCAACGAAAACAAAACGACTTCCTACACGCAAACCCAGCCTCGCCACACCTGCGGAACGTCCCACCAGGGGTCTTAACCACAATCGCAGGGCCCTCTGTATGCCTATACTTCGAAGGCGTCAGGAGACCAGGTAGAGGCGAGCTGGATCCCTGATTTGACTCCGCTATCTCGGGGACTTTCTTCGGGGTGAGATCTAGTAACGGCGTGCCTGCACGAAGGCTGGGCGATGGAACAGAAGGAAACACAGAGCGTGGAAGAGAGCTCTTCTTGCTGCCGCGGCTAGATTGCTTTTGAGCTCTTGCTTGCTTAAAGAGAGCTGGGGCGCGCACAGGCTCATCTTCTTCTTTGATTCTTGGGGTTCTTGAAGATGGCCCTAGCTGCGAGACAGAGAAGTGAGGTGCATCAGCCATCAACTCGTCGATGTCGTCGCTTCCTTGAAAGTCCTGCAGTTTTCGTTTCCGTGCTACTGTATTGGATCCGGTATCTACTGTATCCTCGCGTTTTATGCGGACGGAAAGCTCGAAAGGAGTCTTGGCTGTTCGTCGGGAGGACAAGAGGACGAAACCGTCCGAGCCCAGACTCAACTCATCAGCCTCAGCCCTGTCGAATACATCATGAGTAGCAGATATTTCTGGTTTCCTTTTCTTAGGTGGAGTTGTCGGCGGCGGGCCAGCAGCGCGGTATTGAGGCTTATTTGGAGGCAACATTGATGGCGCAGCCTTCGCCTTAAAGGCAGAGTCCTTGTTATTCTCTTGGGTGAACTGTCGAGAAGGAATCCTTGCGTTAACTGCTGAAGAACTAGAGGTCTCTGGTTGTCTAGCACTAGATGGTCTACCATCCACTGAATTTTGAGAATCGGGTATGCTTGCAGGCACCGACGACCGTGACCTTGGCAATGAATTCTGTGTAATTGGCGGACTAACAAGCTCTGGGTGGCGCCTTCCGTGAGGTGCCACATCCTTCCCTCTACCGCTTACCCCAGCCTGTTCATCAGAAGCGGAAGTGAATTGCCTGGGCACATTTCTGAAAGCACTGCCAAGTTCAGGGGATGCTGGGTTATTCCATTGGATCTGCTGCTCTTCTTGGTTTGTGTCCATGAAGGTAGAAGCATACCTCCTTTGATTGAACGTGTTTTCGTTCCTAGGCTCCTCATTGTGCATATTTGTAATCGTTTCTGATATTCTTTCCCCAGAACCGTCCGTTCCCGTTACTTTTGCAGATGGATGGTTTACCATGAGTGACGAGACGCTTGTCATCGGTGTATGCGTTGAAGTGTCAGTTGTGCCCCTTGGAGTTAACGTTCGATCTAGGTCAGAACTCCTTGAAAATGGTCGACTGGTTGAGGTAAATCCGTTACTGTGAGGTCTTGCTGGAGACATGAAATCAGAGTCTCTATGTTGGCTGACTGGTCGATCGCCTGATGGATTAGATTCGTTTGATGAGACTCCTAGAGGCCTTCCAAGTTCGCTGCCTATTTCTAACAAATGAGAGTCCACTCGACCTCGAAGTCGATGTAAAGCCCCTATGTTCGGATGATCTGATTTGACATGTCTAACCAAATCCGCCTGCATAAAATATCCATGTTCTCCTTTGTGGAGACATCCAATTTCTCCACACGGAAACGGCGATGTATGATGAACGTTGAGGAGGTGCGAGGACATTTGTGACTGCTCCTCGTCTGCCATCCTTTGCAATCTATAAACTTTCATTGTATAAAATCTGCAATCAGAGTGAGGGCAAGCAGCACTTGTAATCGAGATATCCTGGTTGTTTCTTCCGACAGAGCTAGCAAAGCTCAATGGACGGGACTCTCCATTGCGAGTTTCAATGGGCAAATCGCTAAACCGCCTTCTTGACTGTTGCAACAGCTGTCCGTCGCCATGGCCTGGGAAGCTTTGCCTGGGATTCTGTCTGTGATCGGACACATGGCAACGCTGAACATGTTGATTTGATGACGACCTATGATGGTCAAAAGCCGAAGAACCTTCATCAAGGTTGAGCTTCGCATCAGCTCGCATTCCGGCGTGCAAATCAGGGTCCAGGGATTTGATAGTGTTTACTGCTTCTGACCAACTGATGATATGGGAGTCTCGTTGAGCAGGCTTTCGAACTCTAACTGGTCGTTCATATTGAGCGACTCCAACTGGTGTATGGTCAGCCTCTCCAGCTTCGTTTGGCCTCGATTTGCGCGGATGTAAGAACTGATGCGCATCTTCTGAGGTCTCAGTCGTTGATATTTCCGAATCTTCCACTCTATTATGTTCAAGATATGTGTATTTCCTTGCGTAATGTTGCTTCCAACTAGCCGCGGTGTGATGCGGATACTGTGCTTGTCAATATTCGCAGTTCACAATATGAAATTTCAGAGCATACCCTTGATTCCAAATCCTCCCAAAGGCTGATTGGTATTTTGTTACTGTGCTTCTGAGCTCTGGTGATCCAGTCCAGCATTGTTCGATCCTCTTCCAGCGTGAATGCTTGTCGCTTCCTTTTTCGAGGAATTTGAAGTGTTCCAAAATCTGTCTTCGATCGATGCCCTACAGGAGCGATAGTGGAACAATACGATGGGTAAAAGCCTGCATTGTTCCTATTAGGCATTCCTTCAATGGCAGGACTCGTACCGCTGACTTTTCGGCGGCGTGGTCGTGCGGGTGCCCAAAGAGATGGGGCTGTATCAGGGGATGGCGATCGTTCAACTTCTGGTTGAAGAATAACGGTTTTGAGGATCGGACGCTTCCTAACAGCAGACACGGGAATTTCAGGGACACGCCAAGCTGGCTCGATATTCCTCCCACGGTGCCCGGAGGCTGCTCCTGGAATATTAGGAGTACTCCAGGCAGGCTCGATATGCGGCTCATCAGACACATTCTGTTCTGACACATATTTGATGATTTCTGGGCCGAGTTGGGGTCCGAACTGTGCCAATATCTCTGTACGAGATGGAAGTGGTTTGGGTTGTATACTTGGACGAGACACCTTCGGACGTTGGAAATCATGTCTAGGACGGGAGTGTGTATGCGGTGGCTCTACTTGGGGTTCCGGTTGCATGAATTGTTGAGTCGCCTGGGCAAATCCTCGTAGTATCATATCGTCTTCCGTCATATCATCCTCACTGGACGCATCTTCAGCATCTTCGGAATCTTCATCCTCCTCATCGTCCTCGTCTATTTCGTCTTCTTCGATGTCTCCATCCACTACAGAGCTACTGAACCCCTCTTCCGTTTCAGTGGTATCTTCCGTCGAGTATTCCCGACCACGACGAGTATCTCCAGGATCTCGTTCATCCAGCATCTCAATTAGATGGCCATTATTGGTCCACTCGCCGGTCTCCAGATCAAGTTCATCTCCGATGCCATCGAAGTCCTTTCCATATTTCTCAAAGATTGCTTCGAAAGTCGACTTCAATTTGTAGTCTAGCTGCGCCCTTCGCTGTTCTAAATCGGCATCCGGATCAGAAACTGGCTCTTCGTCTTCCAAATCCTCCTCATAATCTTCGGATTCTGCAAGTTCATCGTAGTATTCATGTTGATTATCGCGATGTCGTGGATATTCGTGACGGACAGGAGAGTATAATCGTTGGCGCTTGCGGAATGGCTCCATATTGACCACATATGTATGTTTGCGACAATGCGCCTAACATATGAAGCTGGAAGATATGATTGCGATTGTAAAAGGTGATGTCCTGTAATTGAAATCATGGAGCTTGGACCGTAGACGCGCTTTTACGCGTCCCGCGTCCATAAAGTGAAGGTGGCGTTCAACTTCAGATTAAGCTTAAAGTTAAGCCGAGAATCATCCGACGCCCCCTGTCCTATACTTGATGACCGCAGGTAGCCTTGCAACCCCAGAATCATAGAGGATGTTTGCTCTTTAACAATCAAAGGAACTGCCATGTAAAGTCTGCTTTCTACAACCGCGAGGATTAGTTTGACCGAGGCCCAAGATGTACTGCCAAAAATGCCGTACTCCATTAAAGCTAGACAGCTCTTTGGAGGATCTGAATCCAGCAGCCTTTGACCTCTTAGTTGGTAAATGCACATCAATCAACCTTCTATTTATGAACGCAAATACTAACTAGTATAGGGGCATCATCTCAGCAGCAGCCCAAGAACATCCCCTCCCCACGACCGCCCTACCCCCAAGAAAGAAAACAGCTCTACGACCGAGTATCCAAGAATGCAGGATCCCCAACCTTCAAACGGCATATCACACCGCCACGCCGAACCGATACCGCGCCGGCAGATTTATTGAGTAATCGTGGACCTGGCAATCCTGCCATGTCATTTGTGATGCTCACTGAATCACAAGTGGTACCTCCATCCATCATCAAGTCACCAGAGGATACATCCCCCAAGAATAAAAGACAGGATGAAGTCCCGAGAGCAGATGGAGGAGACGATGAAGGAAAAGCTTTGTCGCAGGATATGGAGAGAATATCTAGGCTTTTCGAAATACTGTCGGCGCGATCCGACATCGATCACCCAATATGTGTGGAATGCACGGAGATGCTAGTAGAGGGGCTACAAAAGCGCCTGGAAACTGCTACGAAGGAGCGAGATGCTTATGTCGGGTTTCTGAAGCAAGTAAATGCGGATGTTCCTACAGAAGAGGAGGTGAAAGAGTCTCAAGAGCAGCTAGCCCAGGCACAAGCAGACGAGGCAGCAGCTATTGAGGAGTTGAAGAAGCTCGAAAAGGAAAAAGCTGGTGTGGACGAAGAGATTGCTCAGCTGGACGAGGAAGCACGCGCTCTAGACATCGAAGAAGAGAAGTTCTGGAGCGAGCGCAACGCCTTCGCCATGAAGCTCACGGAGTTCCAAAACGTCCGAGACAGCGTGAACCAGCAATACGACCACGATACCCAGCTCCTAGAGAAGCTCCAGCGAACAAACGTATACAACGACACCTTCTGCATCAGCCACGATGGCCGTTTCGGGACTATCAACGGGTTACGTTTAGGACGGTTATCAAACGTGCCCGTCGACTGGCCCGAGATCAACGCAGCATGGGGCCACACCCTCCTACTCCTCGCAACGGTAGCAGATAAATTAGGCTACAAGTTCGACGGCTACGAGCTGCAACCAATGGGATCCACATCCCGCATAATCAGGTACGATTATCCCTCACCCAGCGCCTCCAAAACCGGTTCCCAGCGCATTTCCCGCCCCCCAAAGAAATCCATCCTGGATCTCTACTCCTCGGGCGACATGCCTCTCGGCCTAACTTTCATGCACCGGCGCTTCGACACTGCCATGGAAGCATTCCTCGAATGCATGCGGCAGCTGGGCGCTTTCGTGGAGAGGGAATCGGCCAAGAGCTCGGGGGACGGGAGGGCGCTGAGTCTGCCGTATAGGATTGAGGGGGAGAAGATTGGGGATGTGAGCATTAAGCTGGGTATTGCGCAGGACGATGCGTGGAGTCGGGCGTGTAAGTTTACACTTACTTGTTGCAAGTTTTTATTGGCGCATGCTTCGAATATTAATGCTCCGAATGGGAGACGAGCTCTCTGAAGGGTCAGGGGATAGGATTTCAGAGGTGTATGGCGTATGGTGGCATGGGGGCATTTACATGGGCGTTATTGAGGGGCTTGATGGTTATAGACGAGTACAAATTAGCTGTTCTTAGCACATTATCCAGCACTCTAACTTTATCTCATGTGAGGAAAAGGACACCAAGGGAGAAGTCAATCGTTGAGTACCATCGACTTAAAAAGAGAACGCGCTCAGATCGCGGGCATTAACGCTATTGACAAATATTAATGTACCGATTTACGAATCTTCGACGAAGAATCGGAGTCCAGGGTATGCAAGTAAAGTCATAACGCCACCATTCCATTTCCCTCCACCATCCCCCCACAACTTCCTCCTTATCTTCAGACAGCTGTCTGTCTACCGTACTGCAAGTGTCATCAAGTGAAGAAAGACGCCTAACCCGAGTTTTACACAATCAACGACGTGCAATGGCCGGCGAAAAATGATGGGCACAGGGGTGTAATTTTCGGATGTCGCCATACTCTTTGACGGTCATAACCAGGCGACGTTTGATCAGAGGTCAGATCTCATTTGGTATCATCCATTCAACTAGAGGGCGCTGCTGAAGTTCCGGCGATAGCGCGGCCTTGCTCATTGGCTCGGACGGGGCTGAAGTATGGGTGGGCCATAGCTTCTTTCGCGGTCAATCGTTCCTGGCACGTATTAGGGATGTCAGCTACCAAGTAGGCATGAATTTGAACATACCTGATGATCATATCTGAGCAGCTTGTCCAAGAAATCAATAGCCTCGTTGCTAACGAATCTTTGGTTCTCAGAGTTGACAAAGCTGTGCCAGCTCTTTTTCTGGAATCTACCAAGGATATCATCGTACTGTTGATCAAGCTCGATTTCGTACTTGTCCAGATAGTCGAAGAGATCTTCGGTACCTAAGACTTTCGCAATCTTGACCAGTTGATCAGAGTTGCTGTTTCCGTGGAAGAAGGGCTCTTTTCTAAAGATCATAGAAGCGAACATAGCACCCAGAGACCACATGTCGAGAGAGTAGTCGTATTCCTGGAAGTCCACAAGTAGCTCGGGTCCTTTAAAATATCTCGACGCGACTCGGACATTGTACTCGGTGCCTTGGTGATAGAACTCCGCAAGACCCCAATCAATAAGGCGTAGCTACGCCGTGTTAGCCTGGCGTACAATATCTGAAAATTTAACCTGCCTTCCTGTTCTCATGATCGATCATAACGTTATGAGGTTTGACGTCTCGGTGCATGATGCCTTTGCTATGGCAGAAATCGAGAGCCTAGACACAATTAGCAGCGGGTACACTCACTCCAGTGCCAAACCTCGATATGTTACCTTCAGGAGCTCGTAAATGTAGAATCGGACATCGTAGTCGACGAACTTCGGGTACAGACTTCGGAAATCTGTATTGTTAACGTACTCAAAGATGAGTGACGGCGTTTTGCTCTGCATCATGTATGAGTCGTTTGTTTCTTGATCGGAGTCAACAAATCCATCCGAGGCTGATTTCTTCTTCCCAGCTTTGGGTGCCGTCTTAGGATCGTATGAAGGAGATGATTGATTTACTTGGTTATCTCTGACAACATCCAAGAGTGCGACGATGTTGGGCCCTCCTGAAAGATTCTGCAAGATCTTGATCTCCCTCTTTATCTTCTTCTTCTTCACCGGCTTGAGGACTTTGATGACACACTTCTGGTAGTTAACGACATTAATGCCTTCAAAAACCTCCGAGTATTTTCCTCGTCCTATATTTGAATCAAGTCAGTTCTGCGCACGCGAGGAATAAGAAGCGGGGTTTAGCAGCATACCGATCTTGCGCACCACCTCGTAGTTCTCAAGACTTCCCCAGGTAATGTTCACGCTGTCGTAGTCCCAGTACGCCCGTGGCATCTGCGAGTTGACATCTGCATAGACGCGCGCCATCTTGCAGTTCGTAGCCTGCCCAGGCAAGGCTCGGACAGATTGGGGGTTGTGTTGCGGGGGTGAGTTGTCGCGGAAGAGGAGGAAGGACGAATAATTGTCTTGCTGACGACCGGTCTTCCTAGGGATAAATGCGCGACAGGGCGCTGGAAGGTTTGGTAGAGTGGCGACTGGGCGTGGGGATGGTGTTGGTGGATGTTGATAGATAGATAGCCTTGGTGGGAAATGGAATGAGAGCCCCTCGTCTAGCGTCCTTCACCGTTTTACAGTAGCCGCGTCTAGAGTGACACGAGCCCGGGCCTGCCCTGCCCAACCCAAAGAGCGTATTTGCGTCCACGGTGTATACGGTACCTAGATATCCTGTCAAACCTTCTTCATTTAGTTATTCAGCTATTTTGGACTTTTATCAAGTCTAGAACTCTAAATTCCCTTTGAGAAACTTCCATTACCAGTTACCTAGATGACACACCAGACACAGGCAGTACAGTCTTATTATTACAGCTTGGACTCCGCCTTATGAAACCAACCCCTCATTGCCTAATTTGGCGAATCCCGTACCCTGCAATTCTTCTAGGGATTCGAGACCGCACGGCTAGATGCTAATAGTGGGCTTAAACTATTATCAAGGATCGTATCTACAAAGTGACTAGAGTTCTCGACACGCTTTCCCTTTGAAAAACCAATATCGAACAGGGACTTCTTCAACAAAAACTCGGCAATGCATGGGTCATAATGGTGATTGTACAATGAGGCCAAACCTCTGGTATCATATACATGTATTGCCTATACCGTCGTGAGAACACTGGCATTTTTATACCAAGTCAAGAGCGGATTCTCTCCATTCTTCGTCTCCGTTTCTTCAACATAAGCCCACCTCCTCAAAAACTCTTCGTGGGTCAAAACCCTCGTGAGCTTGCCAGTAATCGCTCTATACATAAGCTCCATTACATTGAAATCCGTAGGAAAGAGGATATCAAAGTATCCTTGATGTACCTGCGAAACTGTTAACAGGAGTTCCGGGGTTGAATGCACCTGAATTCGAACTTACAAAAGGCGTAGAAACCGGCACAGTCCGCCTCTGATACCTCGTCTGTACAACCGGCGCGTTGACCCCTCTAATCGTATCCGGCAAATCATGAAAATCACTCGTCAATAATCGATGCCCGGGAAAATACTTCCCCAACACATCAAAGAACTGCATCAACCTCGTAGGAATGTATTCCGGCTCGCTCAGGTTAGGAGCAAAAGGCATGACCGCTTTCAGCTTCCGCAAAATCTTGCTTGAGTTCAAAGGATGTGAATAGCTGCCTCCAGTAGCAGCATGCCTGACTCTTAAGAACCTCGACGCTACGGGGTCGATATGCGGTTCATAGAACTCGTAGAAATCGCCCTTCTTGTCGATAAACACCGTACCCTGGAGCGGTTCCTCCGTGACTGGATCGTAGCGGATAGAATCGTGGGCAAAGTTGTCGAAGACCTCCATTGCTAGAAAGTAGCACGGCGAGGGGACGAGCTGGTCCCATTCGAAGATCGACTTGTTGATAATCTCCACTTTCGAATGATGCCCCTTTGAATCTAAGCTCTGCATCAAGTGCTGTTGTTGCAGCTTCGCCAAGCTGGAAGAAATTTCAATGATTTTGAACTTCGTCCGGTCGTATACTGATGGCTCGGTGTCGCGGATGTAGTCCAGAATGTTAAGCATGAGGGTTCCATTTCCTGCTCCCATTTCGTAGATTATTAGGTCGTTATACGGGTACTGTAACAACTTGTAGTTTTCTATGAGATATCGGGCGATTGCTTCGCCATAATATGGTCGAAAAAGTTCGGTCGGCGTATGCCAAAGCTGCCGTGATTCATTGGGATGTTTTTCGTCTAGTTTGTCTTCGAATTGCGTGTATCTTTCCCCCAAAAGCTTGGAGAACTCAGGCTCATCTTGTAGGTTGTTGAATTCAAAAGGCTCTCCGGGCGTGAAGATAACAGCTTGTTTGGAAAAATAGCCGTATGAGGGGTTGTATAGGGAATCTGCGACCATGTAAGCTTGAGTCGTGAAAGTCCCAGGAGCTATTTACCTTCAATGAAGTCCCTAGTAAGCATCTTAACCCTCCGAGGCCGTTCTCTTCTCGTCCTCAGCTGGTCCGACGTAACCATAGGGGAATTCTGATACTCCTTCGTCATATCCGAAGGCCACATGTCCGTTCTTTGCTGCCAATTACTGTCCTCGGCACCTTCCCCTCTGCTCGACAAGCATCTAATCTGCGCATGGCGGCGCGCATGTTGAATTCGAAATGGTGGGGTGGAATGTGAGCGTATAGACTGGCAGGACCGGTGATTAAACAGCTGTCTAAACAGCCGCGAGACAATTGGAGAGTCCATCCATATGACAGTGTTTACTTTTGCGCGGAGGTTGTGGGAAGCTATGCTTTTGGAAGGTTGATGTTGACCCATTTCTAGGTGGGTCCAAGCTCTTGAGATTTACAGGGGTACGGAAGCTTTTCTGAAGCACCAATTGTTTCCTGAAGTTCGTGCAGTTTGTTTTTTATATTTGTTTTTTATCCATATGTACATAATGGTTCGTTTACGATAATACGATGTCCTTGAGCAATCATCCCAAAGCTTATGGATCTGTAGCCGTTGCTGCAGCCTTTGCGGCTGGCATTCTCTTGACGCTGGGCTTCAAAGATGTCTATCCGGATCTCCAAAGGAGGTACGACTCTATTCGGAGGAGACAACCTACTTCTTCGTCCGATCCTCGGCGTGGAAGCATATATCTGCCTCCCGTGAAGCTTGAAGACCACACAAGAAGCGCGAGACAATCTACGGTTGGGTTGCCAATTCCCGAAGGCATCGAAGGATGCATTGGCAACACGCCCCTCTTTAAGATCAAGAGCTTGTCTGAAGCTACAGGCTGTGAGATTCTTGCCAAAGCCGAATTTCTCAATGGTGCCGGAGGAAGTCCCAAAGATAGAGTGGCTTTGAACATGATCAAGATGGCGGAAGAAGAAGGTCTGCTGACGCCTGGGCAAGGGGATACGATTTATGAAGGCACAGTTGGCTCAACCGGAATCTCTTTAGCTACTTTGGCCAGAGCGAAAGGCTACAAAGCTTACATATGTATGCCCAATGACCAAAGTACGGAGAAATCAGATCTGTTGCATCATCTAGGCGCAACTGTAGAGCGAGTCACGCCTGCTCCTATTACATCCACCGAGCACTTTGTCAATCTTGCGAGGACAAGGGCGAGAGAGCACACAGCTTCGGGAGAGGATGAAAGTAAAGGGTTCTTCGCCGATCAGTTTGAATCTCTTGCCAACTTTCAGGCACATTTTCAGACCACGGGTCCAGAAATTTATCACCAAACTGGGGGCCAGGCAGGTTGGCTCTCACCCCCAAGAAGTGTTGTATTAACGTTACTATAGATTGATGCATTTGTCGCTGGTGCTGGCACTGGAGGCACAATATCAGGCATATCTCTGTATCTCAAGCAAGAAATGGGCATGGGGAGTCTCAAAGTCGTCTTGGCAGATCCAGAGGGCAGTGGCCTGTACAACAAAGTCAAGCATGGAGTTATGTTCTCAAATACCGAGAAAGAAGGGACTCGGAGACGGCAACAGGTCGATACTATTGTGGAAGGCATTGGCATCAATCGACTTACGGAGAATTTTGAAGCTGGGAGGGAACTTATTGATGATGCTGTGAAGGTCACAGATTTACAAGCGCTGAAGATGGCTAGATGGCTGGTGGAAAAGGATGGTATATTTGTGGGAAGTAGTAGCGCTGTCAACTGTGTTGCGGCTGTAGCCGCTGCTCTTCGGATGCCAAAGGGAAGTCGAGTTGTTACCATCTTATGTGATAGCGGGACTAGACACCTAAGCAAGTTCTGGAAGAGAGTTGGGGAGCAAGGCTTGGAGGAGGAGCATGAAGAGACCGATCTCTTGGGGCTCTTAGGCCTGTCCGAGGGTTGAAATGGACAATTAACAGATCTTGCAAGTGTATTTGCCTGTGTTTTAGTGCCACCCTCTAGCTGCCGTCAAAACAAAGGTTGCTATCCCTTTTCCGAACCATTCCTAGGAGCTCTTGCCTGGGTGAAATTGTATTAGTTCTGTGTTGGACGAGACGCCAACTCTAGGAGATATGGTTAATGCTAGGTGCAACCACAAACTTCGCGGTTCCCTCCGAACCGTCGCATCATTTCAGAATAAAATTGATAGCCCCATATCGCTCAGACCCCAACCCAACCCCTAAATCCATCCATAAAAGTGCATCGAGAAGTGAAAGTTTTTGCGAATTTTCCCGTGGTTCCAAACTCAAGAAAACTGTGATTGTTAGATTCGATCCATATTTTGATGATATAAAAGAACCTACCTTCCAGCGATTACCACAGACTGTGCATTCACAAAATGTTGTCATCGGTTCATCGGCACTTCGCGTCTGGGCCTGGCTGTAGCTGACTTTCTTTTCACCACATCTTCCACATCTCAGGGCATCACTGATACTCTTTTCGGCCATTGGGACTTGCGCCTTCTTCAAATTATCGGCCTCAAGCTTCAGATCTTCCTCTCGGCGCTGCGCCGACTTGAGTTCATCATGACTCATGACCACAAATCGCTTGGCAGAAATCTCTCCAGACAAAACCCTTGGGCCCAGTTCCCGATTACTCGCATTCTTGAGATTTTGGAAAAGTGACCGAAGCTTTGCGCGGTATTCTGGGTTGTCGCCGTGAAATTTGTCATACGCGGCTTGTTCAACCTCCATAGCCTTGATGATAAGAGTTGTAGCACCCTCCTGGGACATATACGCAAGACCATTGTACAGCAGACCAATGCAGTTATCCCGAGATGGTATGCCCGTTCGTTTAATATCGACCTTTTCGTTATCCCAACGCCGCTTAGATTTGTCGCCCTGGAAGCCCTTTGGTTCGTGGGCAGGTGCGGGTGATGAAATACTGCCGTTGTTTGGTGGGGATGATGCGGGCATCTTGTGCTTCTTGGACTGTGTCTGCTCTGCTTGAACAATCTTTTTCCACTTGACGACTATCTCCTGCGCGAGTCTTGAAATGTCCTTGTTCGGGTTGGCCTTCTGCTTCGATACTATCATGCCGGCTTTGGTGGACTAGATGTTTGTCAGTATTTGTTTATCCTCGCAATCCAGAGAAGCTGAGCAATTCCGCATGCGCTCTTGTGGAATGTACGTAGCAATCAAGACTCATACCCTGAGGAGCTCTTCGGTAGGAACCACATCGTTCAACAGACTCTTGAGGATATCGATGATGGACGCAGCTGAATCTCCTCCTACCACACCTCTCTGGAGAGACTTCAGGCGCGTTTCCACCTCCTTCGCATCTATGGGCATGGTGACGTTCGGGTTCGGGAATTTAAGGGCACGAGACACCGCAGCCGGATGTGGACTTTATTGACGCTGTGGATATGCGGTGAAGATGAATCGCGAGAATTCGAGGGGAGGCTACGTATTAGAGATGCGATAGCGATAATGCAGAATGTGAACGACTGTAGCAGTGTAGGTCTGGGTTGGTTGCGCCTGTCCATTCATCGAAGTCGCGTCGTAGCCTTGCTGGTCCCACTTTTAAATTGAGACAATGTCAATTATAACGACTACTGTACCTAAGAAAAGAAGCTGCGATGAACAACAATTTTGGTAATGGATATTAGCCTGGATTCCTAGAATGTAGAATATGTCTAGGTACAATAATGATTTGTCCTCTACCTGGAGCTTCTGGGCCTGGATTTGATTTCTGTCATAAGGAATTCCTTCCCATTCATTCAACCCTCAGTCGTCCGCGCAAAGTAAAGGTACCTAGACAACACAACCTTCAAAATACGTGCTTCCAAGCATCTCAAGGGCGCAAGAGCTGGTTCTAATATAGCGGGGTAAGCTATATAAGTCTTTGTTCAAAACCTCCACATATCTTTTCTGCCACCACGCCCTCACAAGTTATACGGGAATGATCCTTTTTAACAGAAAACAGCACCTGTCAGTTAGTGATCTTATGTTTATGGGGGAACTCATTTAAGGACAATAATGTATGATAACTGAATAATGGATGTCTGAATAGTTCAAGCTTTCTAATTACTAGCATACTGAAATATTCAAAGGCAAGTCGATATGTCGTTTACTAAGATCCTACCTATACAACTAGACGACCCACCAAGTTCTCTATAGATAGATAGATAGGCCATTGAAAGCTTCAACAATATCCAATCTGGGTCACATTAGTAGCATCATCAGGGGTTCGCTTATATTAGAGACGACACTCGCTGTCAAACGCCCAGATAGCTAGTCCATCCGTCAACAACATCCTGAATTGTATGCGAGCTTCCGTTACATGTGTTGACTAGGTACCTAAGATAGGTATGTCGCATGTTTTGGGACTCTGATTCCATGGCCTCCCAAATTTTCAGGCGTTATCGTATACAGTATGCAATCGCAAAGCCATCGACGTCACGTTCCAGATAAAGTTCACCTGGCTAAAATCCACGGAGTTTGGCGTCGTACTACAACTTCTAGCTGACAACCTAAATGTGAGTCTCATCGATCTATACTAATGTTTTTAGTTTATAAAAATAACAGCTTATTGGTCGTCTCCATGGAGCGTGAGATGTTAAAAGTTATGGAGCATGATCGGGCTTTAGGACGCCTTTGTTCTCGCCCATGGAGTTACCATTCCAAGATGCTGTTAACACCATATACCCAGCCACCTTTCCAACATATATATAGCCTCTCCATCCCCTCACTCGGAATCGACAACTCAGCAAAATATCAGCTTATCAACTGCATTTTAAAACAAACTCGACTTCGAATCCATTCCAAACCAAACTAAAAATCATCCACAAGTTCCAAATCCCACAAACACTTCCCAACCCAACAAAAACCAACCAAGATGTCCACCTCAGCCCTCCCCCTCGCCGGCAAAATCGCCCTCGTCACCGGCGGTTCCAAAGGAATCGGACGAGCCACCTCCCTGCGCCTCGCCCGCGACGGAGCCAAAGTAGTCGTCAACTACGCCAGCAGTTCCAAAGACGCCGACGAAGTCGTGAACCTGATCGGCAGCTCGCACGCCACCGCCATCAAAGCAGACGTTGGGAAGGTCGAGGAGATCGGCACGCTGATCGACGCCACGGTTGCGAGATGGGGCAGGATCGATATCTTGATCGCGTGCGCGGGGATCCTGCGGTTGAATGAGCTGGAGAACCTTACCGAGGCGGAGTTTGATGAGACTTTTGACTTGAATGTTAAGGGGCCGATGTTTCTTACTCAGGTGAGCAGAGTGCATATTATGTACCGAGAATGAGATAAAGGAAATGAAATGAAAGGAATCTGACTTCTCAACAGAAAGCCGCTCCTCACATGGCTTCTGGTTCCCGAGTTGTCCTCTTCTCAACCACGCAATGCCACGCCAGCACCGTCACGCCCAACTACCTCGCCTACATCGCATCCAAGGGCGCCATCGAACAGATGACCCGCGCCCTCTCCAAAGACCTTGCCCGGAAAGGTATCACGGTTAACTGCTGTGCACCTGGACCCACCGCCACAGATCTGTTCTTGAACGGGAAGAGCGAGCAGCTGCTGAAGATGATTGCTGGCTTCAACCCGCAGAATAAGATTGGCGCGCCCGAGGAGATTGCAGAGGTCGTGGCGTTTTTGAGCAGTCCTGCTGCGTCGTGGGTTTCGGGACAGGTGCTGAGTGCTAATGGAGGGCAGGCTTAGTTTAAGTAGGAGATTTAGAGGGGGAGAAGATGGTTAACGATTTGAATGAATCTCGTTCTGTATCTCTAGTTATAAGTCTCGCATATAATGTGTATTTGCTTTGCCTCCAAAATGGTATAAATGTCCTGCTTAACGCGCCACGCCAGATCCGCTCTTCTCTCTTACATCTCTATCATTCGCCAAAATCCGACCCGTCCAAAAGAACTCCCAATCACCTTTTCCTAACACCGTTCCAAACACCACCAAACTCAATGCTTTTCACTCTGCATCTTCTTCGCCATCTGCTTCCTCTCAAACCGCCTAGTCATCTCAACAATCTCCCTCTCAATCTCACCCTGTCTCGGCGATTCCTCCACCCCGACCCCCACGCCCACATCCGCATCTACATCCACAGCCGCCAATCTCTCCTTCCCTTTCCCATTCCCATTCCCATTCACCTTCCCCATACCTCCATTCCCATTAAAACCCGCCCCAACACCAACACCAGACCCAACATCAGCACTCGTCAACGGATACTCACCCCCACCAACCTCACCCCCACCAAGCCCCGCCCGACCAGCCGTCCAGCTCAAAAAACTCGCTCCGCCCACCCCACCCTCCGCATCCCTCGGCGCCACTCCAATCCCATCATCGTCGTCCGGCTCGCCCTCGCTCCTCTCCACGCCCTCAGGAATAGGCACCATGGCGCGCTTGCACCATATATGCTTCGCGGACTTCCAGTCCAGACCCTCGATACAGCCCCCCTTGACAGAAAGCACGCCTTTGCCGGGCGTGGTGTGGATTACGCGCGTGCCGCAGTTGCGGCAGAAGTAGCAGTTTAGTGTGTGGCCTGATGCTGTGGGACGTCTGTTTTTCGTGGATTCGTTGGCTAGGTTAGAAAAGAATATAATTTGCAAAACTTGGGAAGGAATAGGAGGGGGAAAAGGAGGGAGGGTGTAGAGGTAACGTAACGTGACTAGAGCAGAGTACTGGGAAAAGCGGGTCTTACGAATAGCAGCTCAAGACCTCTTTACAAGGTAACTCGAAGCGCGGGAAGATGGCTGAGCAGCCGAAGGCTGAGGATGATTGGCGGCGGCATTCATCGCAGTGGCAGATGTAGACTGCGAGGGGTTTGGGGAGGGGGGTTTTGAAGGAGACGGCGCCGCATTGACATGATGCGTTCATGGTTGGGTGTTGTGTCTGAATGATAGATAGGAGTTTTCAATGGGTGTTTTCTTTGTAGGTGGGGTTTAGTCCGTGTGTTGGGTGAGGGTTTCCTTGGATGCGGTAGCGGTGGTTGATGATTTGGTTAGAGCGAGGTAGTTGTGTGAATGGAATTGCACGAGGCTGTCGGTAAGCCGCAGACGAGGCAAGTGGCATGGAGGGGTTGGCAACGTGACTTCCAGAGACGAGATAATGAGACTCTTTAGGGTCAGGTCGAGTTGTGAACAAAATAGAGGGAAAGGAGAGACTTTTAAACTCGGATTACTTGACTCATAGGGCATCACATGATAGCAAGGTAAGATGTTTTTGGTCCTGCTCTAGAAGTGACCAATTAAATCATTAGTTCTAGTTTTAGTAAATTACATTTATCAAACATTACATTACTTCCTCGTCAATTACTCGTATGTTGACCATTGACTAACGGATCCCCACTTTGACGACTATCTTGCGAATTTTGGCCATTCCCATCGCCTTCCTCTGCTCCCTGCTGCCCCTTTCCAACATCAGAGTGTTTCTCTGGATCAAACACATAGATTGGGAATTCCAGAAATATCGTCCGCTTCAAAATGGTGGGCATCTTCTCGTAAAGTTGTGGAGGGAACGGGATCAAAATACTTGTACGGTTCAAGTATCTCGAGTACTCTTCCCAGTGGTTATTTTTCTCGTAACGCTTCTTTGCACCTGGTCGCTCTTGAAGCGTCAAGCCGGAAACAAACATTAGGAGAATTGTCAGGAAAAAGGGGCCGACGATGGTGGCGTAGAGAGCTTTGTAAGCTTGGCCCTTGACATAACCATTTGCTGCAGGAGATACGCATATCATGTAGATAGCTATAATATCGTTAGTTATGAACCACTCCCATACCAATCAAGAAACTTACCGAATTGGATGATTATCTCTCCAAAGTAGTTGGGATGTCTCGTGAACGCGAAGAAGCCTTTGTCGCAGATGGCAGACTTGTCGCTTTTCTTGCTCTTGAATATGTACTTCTGAATATCACTAAAAGCCTCCATTATGAACCCAATGGCAAACAAAATCACTCCCGCAATATCGCGCCCAGTGCCGAAAGCAGGTTGTGGGTATTGTGTGACATTCGGCGAGTTCAGCACCGTAACAGGCAATGAGACAGTCCAGACCCAAAACATCTGGAAAACCCAGAAGCCAAGGAATTTGAAGAAATGATCGCGCTTGTCGTCAAAGCGATCGTCTTTGCCGGTCTTCAGGATGCGGAATAGGAGGAAGCCTGAGAGACGTAGTCCCCAGACCATAATGAACAGCGAGGCCACAATTTGACGAGCATTGTGATGCCCGCTGAATGCAAGAGTGATTATGGCGAGAACTACGAAGTTGGTTCCGCCGGCGAAGTCTGAAGAGCGATTGTCAGCTTCTGGAAAAGCGAAAGTTACAATTAGGGACTCGAGCTACTTACCAGTAAGTTTGTCAAACTTTAGAGAAAATGCAATGGCGAAGAAAAAGAGCTGGTATCCAATAGTTATGAGGAGGGTAATGGCCAGATAGTAGTTATCTAGAGCGTGGACTTCCATCTTGGCTTGTAAACTTTGAGAGTACTGTACCTAGGTATCTAGGGATGGAAGGTTTGAACAACAACAGGACAGCTTCAATGCGTGGAATGGGAGTATTGAGGGTTTATATCCGAGCTTCCATAAGCCTGCATGTATGATGATGCATAGAGTTCTCGACTACCTCTCCATTATTCAAGCCAAAAATTGGCGAATGCGAAAGGGATGCGATGAAAGAAATGTATATCGTCATTGACCCAGTGGAAAGAGATGTACAGGGATGGTGCTGCTAGTTCCCGCGCTTAGCGAAGCTTGTCGGAGCTTGAAAACTCCGAAGTCCTCGTCCTCGTGTCTCGGCCTTGTCCTCGTCCTCCTCCCCTTTCGCTCCGTTCCTCTTTCTGTCACAAGTTTTGAACGTACAGTCAGGTCAGGAGAAGCGAGAAAGGTATTTGCTTGCGAGATGGAAGTTCTCGCACTTTTCATATCATGTGTCCTCCGTGCCACAAGTATCGAAACACCTGGCTTCCAAGGACTGAAGATGCTAAACCTGCGGGAAACATGACATCCATATCCATCTGCAGTTTATTGTTGACCAGGTCTTTCTCCGATGGCCTTCTCAGTCGGTAACCTAACCTGCATTACTTCTTTGGTCTTTTGTTTCTGTGTTGACGAACAGCTGAGGTGTGGAGAGGCTTGAAGCCAAATGAAACAACAACCTCACAGAACAGCCTCCAGTTGCCGGCAATGGATGCTTGGCATTATAGATATCCTACCTTATTCTCTAGAAGTTGCCTTTGCCTTCTTATGGCATGTTTATTTTTGGGGCTACAAGTAGGCATTTTCACTGCTATCACTGCATCAAGATCCAGACTGTTCAGTGCGTCTCGCTAAAGAAGCTTGATGTTACTGCATGAAACTCGACTCGTCTGGCCAACGCTCCCGGGTGTCTCAACCTTCACATCTCCCAGTGCACCTCCGACTGCCATGAGACTGTCTGGTAAGAGATCCGCAAAACAATCCCCAAATAGGTCTGGCCCTGGTGTTCACTGTTGCCCTGCTCAACATGGCGAAACGTTCTCTCGGGTTTGAATGACCATCTTGGTTGCTCGTGGGTAAGATGGGTCCTTTATCCCATCCCATTTGTTTTATGCTTTCCCATTGGTATCTCAAAGTACTTTGACCATTGCGTGTAGTGCTTCACTCTTGATCCAGAGCGCCAATGTCTTCACGCACCGTGTGAGATCAACCAGTCCATGTTTCTACTTCGCTGCCGGCTCCCACTCATTACCTTCTTTTGTTCACATTTCCTGCCTGGTTGAATTTCTATCTCAGTGCCGGTCACGCTGTCATTTTACCAAGACATTCATTCAACATACCACGGCTGGTCTGTTGGGAAACTTTCACTTCAATCTTGGCTCTGGGCAGCCTTGCCACCACAGTATATTTCGTTTAAATAATTATATAACAAACGATGAAGAACTTCTTGAAGGTATCAGTGCTGGCTGCGCCGGCCTATCGAGTATTGTCCAGGTAGGGCTACTGAAGGCATCGGACTCTTACACTACTGACTCTAGACAGGGCGATGATCACTTTCACGCCAATGCGCACGAGAGACGAGGATTATCCGATCTTCTAGGTGCGCTCGAGGGATTGGGTCAAGGTCAAGGCCAGGCCCAGCAAGCGGCAGCAGGAGGGAAGAAAGGGAAGCAACCACAAGCAGTTAAAGCGACGACAATCAAAATTGGAGGAGGGGCAGCAGCCGCAAAAGGAAGCAATGCGGCTTGTGCAGCAGCGGGAAATGAAAAGACAGTGACAATTACAAAGACAGAAAATGCTGCCGCAGCTCAAGGAACGGGAAACGCGTATGAAGACCTTGGTGAAAGAAATTGGATTTAGCTGACTGATACAGTGGCGCTCAATTATCCTTCGTGACAACGACAGAGTTCGGTTCCGGACCAGCCCCAACGGTTACGATCACTCCGCTTCCACAGATGATCACTCAGATGGTTACGGTTACTGCCAACGCTGCGGCTGTAGCAGGAGTAAGCGAAAGTGCGGCCGGTGCCTCACCAGCACCAGGAATTGCAGCCGGAACTGGAAAAGCCGGTTCAGGGAAAGGAAATGGAAAGGGTTCGGCAAGTGCGGCGGCTGCTCAAGCCAGTGGAGCTGGGACTGGAAAGTCTGGTTCAGGAAATGCAAATGCCAATGGAGCAAAGGGTTCCGCGAATGCAACTCAAGCAGCTGGTAAGTACAAAACGATACAGCTAAATTGATATTTTCTGACACTTAATAGCAGGGATTGCTCCGGCCGTCGGTCAACCGGGAGCCATGGCTTCAGCACAAGGAACCCTTGCTGCTGGTGGTGGATGCGATTGCTCATGTCTCTGTGGAACAGGATCTTTTCCAAACAATGCTGGCTCCAGTTCCGGGTCTGGATCGTCTGGTTCGGGCTCTGGTGTTGCTGCCGCTCAAAGCGCAACAACTCTGCAGACCGTCGCTTCAACAGCCTCAAAGTCCGACGTTTCCGCTCCCAGTGCTGCAATCTCCCCCTCCATAGCAGCAGCCGGTGTCCAAGCCCAGAGTGCGGCCGCTTCATCAGCATCAGCATCAGCTACGGGCGCGTCTCCAAGTGCCAGTCCGGCATCTTCATCCTCAGTCGCGTCTGCTCCAGTGGCTCAAAGCGCCGCCGTCTCATCATCGGCCTCTGGAGCCTCAAGTCTCCAACTCTCAGCAGCTAATTTGCAACCGACAGCCCAAGCAGAAGCTCAGTCTGCACCCAAGGTCTCGGATCCTGTTGATATCAGCACGTTCTCGCTCTCTAGTAGTTTGGTCCTTGGCAATCTGGCTGCTGCGGTGACAAAAGTACCTTAGTTTCATAGATTATGAATGGGTATCTTTACATGGTGTTGATATTAATGTTTCGGGTGTTTGTAGGGGATAATACCAAGTATCATTTGTAAAATGTTAGGTTTGAAAGGATCGAGTCCTGGTGACACGAGTTTAACTGTAGATATCATTCACTTCACTTCGCATAAAAAGCCAAAAGTTTCATGGTTAGCCATTCGTTTTCTCTTTTATTGTGCTAGGTGTATCTGGCTCTTTTAGTGTACTGGTCGCCTTCAAAGGCAGAGCATCTTCCGACGAACCACCTTCTTTATGTGACTGTGACGATTGTTTCTCCGCCTTCAAAGCCTCCAACTTCAACCTCTTCGCCTGCCTCTTACTAACCGGCGTCCCATCCGCACCTTCCTGCTCCGCTACCCTCTTCCCCTTCCCCTTCCCCTTCTCCTTCTTCCCAGCACTCTGAGCCCCAGGCGCCCCAGCAGCAGCTCCAACACCTCCCTTGTTCAATTCAACCGCCCTCTCACCCCCCTCAACAACATCCACCACGCCCCGAAACCCCCTCCTCTTCAACCCCTCATTAACAACCACCCCCCTCGGATTA
>QGMF01000132.1:0-60498 GCA_007821475.1 Lachnellula arida
GGCGAGGGGTGGGAGGAGCTTCCCAAGTGCGGCCCAGCTTCCTCCTACTGCGCAGGATATCCAACCGCCGAGTGATCGAACTGTCATGTCGCTGTTCGTCACTGGCGTGGAGGATGATCTGCCGGAACATAAGATCCGGGACTTCTTTTCTCCTTATGGAAAGCTTCGGTCCTTGGTCTGCTCGCACATGTCGCATTGCGCGTTTATCAACTATGCCACGAGAGAAGCGGCCGAAGCTGCTGCTGAAGCATTGCAGGGAAGGGCTGTTATTGCTGGATGTCCGTTGAGGGTACAGTGGGGACGACCGAAACCTATTGGCACTATGGACAGGGATGAGCGAATGGCTACTGGAAGGGAAGGAAGGTCAGCGTTTTCGAATCCAAGGCAGAGGGCGGCTCTCGAAGGTGGTGATGGACAAGGAGGATATGCTCAGGCACCAAATGATGATTTTGCGAATATGTCTGCTGTTGCTCCTCCGCCTGGGGCAAGCGATGTCGAGTATGCAAGTTTGGCGGGAAATTGATAGCATTGACGAATGCATGGAGTTTGGCGTGGCACGAAAAGGATGTTTGGCATTTAAAGGCCTCTTTTGTAGTTTATAGTACAATCATGAATCCGGGTAGACCACCGAGGTCCCTTGATCATGTCTCATACAGTCTGCCCTGTCTCAACTTCCTATCATGCACATCTATCTCATGTCGCGCCCAAATTACCGATCCGCACACGTCTTCGCATCAAGCACGACCTTCTGCCCATTCGGCATCTTAATCGTATCATTATCTCCTCGTTCCGTTTGCTCATGTATTCTCAATTCTACATGCCCGTTCCGTTAATCGCCTCTAGTCATTTCAATGGCAAGGAAGTGGAAATGGAAGACTCACTATACTTATCACCACCCTCATGCTTCCCTTGCACGATATTCTCCACTAGGATCTTCGACACCTGCTCTGCGTGCGCTATCGCAAGCCCCAGAGCTGGATCTTCTGGACCAAGCGATGCCTGTGCGCGGAAGCCATTACGGGCTTCTTGGCGAGCGGCCTTGAGGAGGGGGAGGTCGCCTGTTGTGCTGGGGTGAGTATGGAAGATTAAAAGAGGGGTGGGAGGGGGAAGGGGAGAGGGGAGAGGGGAGAGGACGGACCTTGGAAGGCTATACGCGTTGAGCGTAAGAGGTGGCGGTAAGCTACTAAGGCCATTGTGGTGAGAGGAAGGTTTCTATGAGGGCGTGTTAGTGGATGGAAATGGTATTGAAAAGAAAGTGAGGCAAGGAGAGAGTAAAGGTGGAATCGTTTTGGAGAGGGTAGATACAATGTGTCTACCTAGGTATTCGTCCCGTACTTGGAGAATTTAAAGAAACTTAGGCCTCCACAGACCAACCCAAACATTGAAGAGCAGAACAGCGAATCTGTAGAGATGGTACAATCTAGATTACTTGAATTCCTTGACTTCAAAATAGACCGCCTGAACTCGACAAATTCTCCCGAGTCGTACGGACTCTAATGCAACCGACTGGCTATGAAAACAAAAGTAGTTTGATCCACTAGGACCTCATTCATTTTAAGGAGTGATGAAATGCTCCGTTTCAAACCAACACAACGTTAAGACAGCCCAAATTGGTTTTCAACAGGCCCAGCCTTCCGCGGCAATACGGCAAGAGACCAGATGTCCACCCACTATACAACAAACATTGAAGCTCAAAAAAACACTGAATGCCAGTCCCGAAAGCACTGAATATGAATATCAACATACATAGTAAGAATGCGGCCGGTCAAAAGGCCGGTGAAGTAGCTGATGCGAGGCTGAAGTCGGTAACAGAAGCTTGTGATGCACTGATGGTTGAGGTATATCTAGGTTTGTGCCAGGAAAAGCCTGGGAATTAGGCAAGTAAAAGTCTGGATTCGAATTGGAATCCAAGTCTTTAACGTTTCGCTAATGTCAGATGCCAATGGTGTATTCGTGCTTTGTCACTTACAAAAAGAGAAGTCGTCGAGCTCAAGATCTTTCCCAAAGCTCCCTTTCACGTGATTCCACGCTAGGTCAAAGATCCCTGCCGTGCTAAGATATGGCTTCCAATTTTTTTTCTCCCTGGCATTTCGTTTGGGCCGAACCTCGAGCTTTCTTGAAATAGAACGCGACACAATCTCGAGAAATCTCAGGGCAAGACAATCCTGCGATTTTCTCCAAATATCCAAAGCTCTTGACATTCAGTTACAATCTGAAAGTCATCTACATATATCACCAGAGTCAGACCACCAGCCTCCAACATGGCTACCCATGCAAACGTCAGCCTTCCTCTCCCCGTCCTTCCTGAGGGTTGGTCTGGAGAGAAGGACTTTAAAGCAATTGGCAGCATCTCCGCAGCGACCCAACGCACCATCGAGCCCGTCGGTCCTCACTTCCTCGCCCACGCCCGCCGAGCCCGTCACAAGCGTACCTTCTCCGAAGATGATCGCATTCAAGCTCAAGAGAACGCCAAGAAGGTGGAGGACGATGACAGCGGAGAGATCAGTGAGCCCGAAGACCCTTCAATGCTCTTGAGAGATGCCAAGGACTGGAAGGTATGTTCCCCCTCCCTCCTCTCTATCTACAAAAGACATACTAACTCCCCCCAGCAACAAGACCACTACGCCGTCCTCGGCCTCTCCAAATACCGCTACAAAGCGACCGAAGACCAAATCAAGCGCGCCCACCGCAAAAAGGTCCTCAAGCACCACCCCGACAAGCGCGCCGCAGCCGGCGGCACCGAAGACGACAGCTTCTTCAAATGCATCCAGAAAGCGACCGAGGTGCTCCTGGACCCCATCAAGCGCCGGCAATTCGACTCGGTCGACGAGCGCGCCGACGTCGAGCCGCCCTCCAAAAAGGCCGCCAAGGACGGCAAGTACTACAAGCTCTGGAGCGCCGTCTTCAAGGCCGAGGGCCGCTTCAGCAAGGTGCAGCCCGTGCCCAAGTTTGGCGACGAGAAGAGCACCAAGGAGGAAGTGGATGCGTTTTACAACTTCTTCTATAACTTTGATTCGTGGCGCTCGTTCGAGTACCAGGATGAGGATGTACCGGATGACAACGAGAACCGTGACCAGAAACGCCATATGGAGCGCAAGAACAACAATGCGCGCAAGAAGAAGAAGACGGAGGATAGTGCGCGTCTGAGGAAGCTCGTCGACGACGCCATGGCGGGCGACGCACGAATCAAGCAGTTCAGACAGGAAGCGAACGCCAGCAAGAACAAGAAGAAGCTAGACAAAGAGCAGGCCGAGCGGGACGCCAAGGAGGCCAAGGAGAAGGAAAAGGCCAAGGCGGAGCAGGACAAGAAGGACGCAGAGGAGAAGGCCAAGGCGGAGCGGGAATCCACCAAGAAGAGCAAGGAGCAAGCCAAGGCCGCCGTGAAGAAGAACAGACGTGTCATGAAGGGCAGCGTGAAAGACGCGAACTACTTCGTCGACGGCGAAGCTCCAGCCTCCGCCATCAACGCCGTGCTAGCCGACGTAGAGCTCATCCAGGGCAAGATCGACGCCGACGAGACGGCCGAGCTGGCGGATAAGTTGCGGGATCTGAAGCTAGCTGCTGATATCAAGAAGGTGTGGACTGCGGAGGCTAAGAGGCTGGTTGATGGCAGCAAGATCAAGCAGAGTGATATCCAGGCTCTGGCTTAGATGTGTTGTGTCTGTTAGATTAGTGTAGTGGAGCGGTTATATTAGACAAAACAGATAGATTGCGAACACGCAGGCTCATATTTGCCTTTCTACGATTAAATTCCTTGCTTTTTATTCCATCAGTGACAATCTTACCACTAGAGTAGTACTCTACTCCCTCTCTACCGGCGTTCTACGATGCTCATTTTGAATCTTTCAGCTGTCGTGCCTTCCTATCGTGACATCTATGGAAAAACCCGTAGATCTACTATCTCCTCATAGTATCACCGTATCAATTCGTTTCAGTTCAAAGTAATACACCCGTATCTATTACCTCTACTACCCTACCCCATTCTTCGAGGCTCTCAAGCCCAATCATCTTTCGGAGTTCAGTTAGTCGTGCTGCGTAGATGGCATTTCTGCGAAACCCGTGACAAGCCAATTACCTTCGTAAAGCATACAAGGGAGAGTTAGCCTCTTTAGGATACTCACATACCCACTATGCGAAAGACATTGCGTTGGCGTTCTATAATCCTCCGCTTTGCCAAGTACCCCCTATCTACTTCGGAAAGGGGGCAAATAGGTTAGCGATTTCAATTCACGCCAAAGCAAGATTATAGAGCAGATAGGAGATTTTAGGATATATTTGATTTGATTCCTCCCTATCTGTAGAGACTGTAACCTTCCTTTGTCCATCTGGAGTAGATTTGTAAATATGAATATGTATGGGCGGAAAGAAAACTTGCATATTTAGTACTTGGGGATTGTGCTAAATGGAACTGACTATGCAGATTCTGGGACAGGTCAAGGAAAATGTGCCTAAGATATGTAAAGATATGGTGAAGTTTCAGGGGAATCTGCGTTGGATAAGTCGCACCATAAAAGCCTTCGGTCCGAGAATCTTTCCTACTTGCTGCGTGTTGGATGGCTGCGACGCTGCGTGAGGTTTCGACGTGATCAGTTCTACCAACTGAATGCTATGCACCCGGGTACGGTAACTGGTGTTGCCCTGGGGTCTGTAGTTGTAAGACAACAGCACAACAGCTTCAGGGTAGGCGTTCTCGCCGCTCCAGCCATTCAGGAATTCGATTGAAGAAAAGAGTCATAATCATTCATGAAGTGATGACTCGTGAATGCTGTCCATTTCATCATCGTCATCCTCTTCCGATTCAGAAATGAGACAGATAGGACCATTGCCAGGGCTCAGCAAATCTTCGAGCTCGACATCTTCAGGCTTGGAATCAACCTCTTCTTCGTCCGTGGGAAGTTCGATTTGCTTTGCCCAATCAGCTTTAACCTTCACGAATGAGGCTTGAATATCCTGTTGCAGCCGAATCTTTGCGGCGCATTGCTTGGTCTCGCTGGTCTCCTCACTTTGAGTATGGTTGGCGACCATCGTCTGGAATTCATCTTTTACCTGCCCTGAAGATAGTGTGGTTCCTTTGCTAAACTCGCTAGGGAGGCTTTTCCACAGCTTTTGAAATGCAGCCTTGATTGCTTGACTACCTTCTTTATACATCTTGCGAGATTTCTTCTGAGCATGATTATTGTGAGCAAGCTGGTTGCGTTTGAAATGTCCAGGGCCTAATAAACTTTATTAGAAGCGTTTAGGGATAGCAGGGAATCTAAACTGACCATATTCATTACCGCACTTCACATACACAGGGGCCCAGCAGTCTCGAATCTTCGGCTTGACAGCTCGATGCGCCTCGCGAGCAACGTCTTGAACATTTTCTTTGAAGACTGTGAATGAGTGCTTTCGAATTTGAATGGGAATTCTAAGGATGCTCTCCTTCCATTGTTCAACGGCCTCGGCTAGTTCAGGGCATACGGCCAAAGTTGAGGTTGCAATAGATTCAACGAACTCCTCAATCAGTTTGGAGATATTGCTGTCGTAGTCGATACGCACTTCCGGAAGCCCGTTGTGGATGACATGGGTCCATTGAGTAATAAGTGACTCCAGATAGCTCCCAGCTCTAACACATATTAGATCAAATTTGACATTCTACTGTGATTAAACTTACAAATCGTCGTTCCAGTCTATCTTCTTGCCTTTGTAGGTTTTCCACTCGCCTTTGTTGCGATTAAGGGCTTTGTGGGTAGACCAATGACTTGGCTTTTGGGCCCAGCCTTTAACAGTGCGTTCTGTTTCACGGGCTGCAGTATTTTCATACTTGGACATCTTTGAGTAGATGCCTGTCTCAACCAAAGTCTCACATTTTCGGACGGTCGCAGAATTTGTTTCGGATATGCTCTATATACCCATATTATTAGCGGATACTCATCAAAGCAAACGAACCAGCCTCTAATCTAGAGACGTACCTTGAGCATGTTGCCAAAGTGCTTTTTAAAAACTTTCTCCAAATTCTGGCGCTGAGTCTGGGTCATCTTGAATTCGGCAGACGTGTGCGCAATCCAAGGTGCGATCGATAGCTCAAGGCTTACAACGTCTTCCAAAAAAGCAACTGCATGGCGCTCGCGATCTTGCAAGGTAGTCTCGTTAAGCCATCTCTGGAGCTGAGGTAGTCCAGTATCTGATAGCTTCAGGAAACCTTCAACATTGGCGGATCCTTTTGCCATATCTGTAAAGGCGAGCGCGGAAACGCAGAACACTTGGAGCGGCTTCTTGTTTTTTTGTCCCATCTGCTTTGAGGCGATCTAGTAGTCTTTTCGTAGCTCGTCTATTGACACCTCGTTGCGATTCCTGATACATGCTGCCTTTTGATGAGACTGTAGGGCCTTGATGAGACCTTCCAGATGTCTAATTGCCTCTTGGCCTCTGGACAACTCACTCCCTGCAACGTCGTACTCTTTATTCGCCTGCGTAATCTTCTTAACAAGTGCATTATATGTTCTTTTGGCCTTCTGCTCTTCTTTAGTAGGAGCCTTGGTTGATACTAATTGTGATATGATAAGCGGGGCACTACCAGGGCGGTTAGTATTTGAAGACATACCTGAAGATTCATCTTTATCATCCCTCTTACGCTTTTTCGGACGACCAACTTTCAACTTGACGACTTGTGGCATATTCTCATACTCCTTGCCAAGCTTATCAAGGAGAGCCCTGCTAATTGCTTGGGCTTGCTTCCGCTCGGCGCAGTATTCCTTTGCCTGGTTCAATACGGCATTGTATTTCTTCTCCTTTTCGAAGTCATCGGAAAGGGCGGCCTCCACGTTAGGATGGGTTCTGATGTATCTCGGAATGTTGAGTGATGAATCTGTTTTGGAGACAATAAAGCATAAGCTTTCGCTGGAGAAGCGATCATCTAGCCTTAAAGTTCGCTGTGTTGCTCTGCCAAGCAGGTCTTGCGCCTAGGTCAGGTCAGAATGAATCTGGCTAGAACAGTATTATTAGGAGTAAAGTCAAAATACATACCGGCTTATCAGATACAGCTCGTTGAGTAGGAGCAACAACATAAGTTACCTTAAGGTTTTGCTGATAAGATTCCGCGATTGCACCGCAAGCAAGATTCGTATCCATGCTTCCAGGGAGACCCACAAGGACGATGCCATGCTTTAGAACATCCGACTTAACTAGAAGGCGCACTACCTTTACTATTGGCCACTGCGCAAACAAGTTTCCACCCTCCCCTTTGGAGCTGCTGCTATCAATAAAAGATTTGATTTTTGCCGCAAATCCGTCTAGAGTGGGGTCAGATATATGCTCTTGCTTCCCCAGAATATCTTTGACATTTAGATGTGTTAGGAAGCTCTCGATGCTGTATTTCCTGAGATCTTCGATACTAATAATGTGCGGATATACACATCTCAGCTTCTAAAATGAGGATTTGATCCTCAGGTCTCTCTCCAAGTCAGGCTCCCCATCCTCGCCATCCTTGTTCTCGGCTTTGTCGCTCACGTCCTGATATAAGGCTTCAAGTTCCACTTGCCACTCGTCCTTGGAAACTCTTTCAATCAGGCCCATAAAAGCCTTGCTGGTGTCTGTACTGTGATTTTGGCTAATCTCGACAGGGGCTGCGGTGCAGGCTTTTTCATCGTCCGCTGGAAGTAGGTCATCAAGACCCAGTATTGCGTTGATCAAACTCGACTTTCCAGCACCAGAGACTCCAATGAATCCAATAAGAACACGGCAGTCGAGCTTATTCTTGCGAATTGTATCTATAACCGGCATCAGAGATGTTGCATTACAGGAAAGGGTTCACAAATGGCCGGTCTTGAAAGGTCGTGGGAAACTCACCGATTCTCTGTAGCCATTTTTGGGAGCTTGTAACCTGGGGATAATGCAGCTTGAGCGTTCGCTTGATATCTCGGAGACAGACTGCTGCATCCCTAACTGCCTGTTCTTTGATTTCAATTTGCTGGAGGTAGTTTAGGTGGGCACAGTCACGCCACACTGGGTCCGCACCAGGTGGCTCTGGGGTAATGCTCCGCACGGGATCAATGTTAAGTTGCGGAGCTGGAGGATCTTGCTTTGTATCATCGGCGACGGGTTCGGATTCGGTGGCGGCTCGAGAGCGAGGCTCGCTCTTGATATCAGGCTCTGCCATAGTGTATCAAATGCCGCGAGTGAGCTTGTGACAATATTGAAGTTGGATTGTTAGACGATGGATTGGAAATCTAGGAATGTCAGTAGGGGCCAGAAATTTGAAGTTGAGGAGGTGCTAATGAGAAAGACGAAGCCATGGGGGAGCATACCTGAAAGCATAGCAGATGTAAAGAGCAAGGTAAGATGTGTGAAGATGATTGATGAGCAGTTGTGTTTGTGAGAGAGTAGATAGAGTTCCTCGAGTAAGATGGTGTTTGCTTTGGAGAATTAGCAAAAGGCAAGTTTGAAAGTGAATTGAAAGGTTCGAGACTGTAGAGTGAATTGGTGGACAGACAGACAGAAGGTGAGGTAGCTGCTACTCATTCGAGTCTTGGGATACGCCAATCCTTCGAGCTCTTCTCTCCTTCTGGGCTTGCGAGAGGAGGGTTGGTAGAATGACCTCTGAACTCGGAGCGTAAACCAAGAAAGCATGGACAGATGTGGGTTGGGCTTTGGGCTTGAGGTGTCCTGCGAGGGAGGTCCACATTGGGTGAATGTGAAAGGTGGAGGTGAAGATAAAGATGAAGTCAACTTACCGGATTGATAAAATCTGTGGTATGATGCCACAGGAAAGAGTTCGTGATGCGCGAAGGATGTTGAATGCTGTATGATACTGGTGGGGAGTCGCGATAGAAGAGGAAGAGGAAGAATTGAAGATGAGAGATGTTGAAGGTTTAATGGAGGTTGTTGGTGGATGTTTGGTAGATGAATGAAAAGCGAGAAGGGAGGAGCGGTGAAAAGGGGTCTTTCCTAATAAATAAGCGAAGAGCACGGCAGAGATGTCAAAAATGGCAAGTGCGTCCAAAACTCGAGTTTAAAAAGGAGAAGGGGACTATATTCTTGAGGTAGCAAGATCCGCAAGAGCGAGGTCAAGTCACATGGAGAAATTTGTATAAACACGAAGTCTGGGGTGAATTCATTTTATTGGTATCTGTAACGACTATGTATGTGTGTTTGCCCTATCTATCCCTCGAATGGAGAACAGGGAGAAATTGCGGAGCAGGAGGGGAGGATGATAACGGGCATGTGAATGAAACCTTGCTGGTATTGCATTTCTGTGTTGGGGGAATCAGTAAACAGAGCATGTAAAGGAAAACGTGCATAAAAATATAATAATGTAGTGTACTGGGGGGTTCTGGTGGTTGGAGGTGTGAGTGTATTCGCAAGATTGCCAGCGAGGTGGCGTTCTGAAGAGAAAGAATGTTGGCGAGTGTCTGATATTAATCAGACTTTGTATTGCGCCGAATCTGTAGAGGGGATAAACATTGTTATTGTCAAGGGGAGAGGGAGTCCTGCTTCGTATTCGATGTTGCTGCATGACCGGGAGAAGCAGAACTGGCAGAGGACCAGGAAGAGCAGCAGGCTGTGGTGAAGGATGACTAGTCGTCCTCAGTACCACTATCCTCGTAGTCTTCATCATCTCCATTCTGGAGTCTGTCGAGGTCAACCAAACGATCATCATCGAAGATCTCATCCTCGAAGTCTTCGTCTTCGTCTTCTTGCTGGCCCTTGACTTGATCATTGGATATCCACGACTTCGCGAGTCTGTCGATATCCCCTAAGAGTTCTTTCTGGAGGCTTATTTTGCTAGGAGATCTTACTTTTCGAGTGCTGCTGCGTTCACCGTCGGAAGTATTCTCGTCAAAAAAGTCCCCTACTCCAGTAAAAATCTCCTTGATAGCTGCCTCATAGGCTTTAGCTAGCTTTTGGGGGACAGTCGAGAGCAAATTTTCAAGCGCAGTCTTGATAGCCGTACTAGCTTCACGGTACATGGATTCGCCATCGTGCTTCATCTTGGATTTAATAGTGGAATTATTTCGTTTGAAATGTCCCTTCCCTGTGAGATAATTAGCTTTGAGACGGTACGAGGCAAGGAAAGGTAAATCTACCGCTTTCTGCAGCACATTGAGCGTACGTAAGCTCCAGAAACTCTCTTACTGCTGCAACCGCAATCCGATGCGAAGTCTTCATAGACTTGCTCAAAATGTCAAAGGCAGTCTTAGTTTGGTTCTGTAAGAGACTTTTATTCCTAAGAATGTGATCTTTAAGTATCTCAAGTGCGTCATCTAAATCAGCCCCCGGATAGTTATATCCTACGGACTCCGCGAATTCCGAGATAAGCACTTCGCAATTTGCGGCATACGAGGCTAGTTCATTAGGAAAGCGATCGGTAAAAACCGAGGTCCACGCAGGCAGGAGTTCAGTCGTTAAATCACAAACACTAAGCATATCAGCATGGTAAAAGTAGATATACATAAAGGTATCGAGCTTACAGATCCTCATTCCAGTGGAAGTCCCTTTTCCTTGAATCTGTCCAAGTACCTCTCTGACGATTGCAGCATCTGTGAGTGCTCCAATTCATAGTGGCCCATCTCTTGGCATGTTCAACCGCGGTTGGAGCAGCAATTTTTGCAGCTTTAGGTAATTTCGAAAACAGTTCCGCCTGCATAAGCTCCCTCAGGTTATTCGTAGTTTCGAGACCAAGTTGCGAGAACCCCTAGAAACAAATTAGATTCTAGTAGTTTAGTTATCGAATGTCGAAATTAGTTAACATACCTGTTGAAGCTCAAGAACCCGCTGGTGCATGCTATGCTCCCAATGCTTTCTTATTTCGGGCGTCATCTTAGTATCGCCATATTTGTCATTAACCCATGGCTGAACCCAGCTTACGAAGTTCTCGACATCCTCCAGAAACGCAACTGCATATCTTTCCCGGGTCGCTAATGTAGTTCCGATTAACCAGTCCCTGAGCGCTGGAATCTGAGTATCTTGTACGGTCTGAAAGCCTGGAAGTCTGTCTGACGTGAATTGGCAAGTTAGAAAGAGGCTAGCAGCAACACAGAAGACGTTCAAATCATCTCTCGCTTCTCGGCCATCTCCCGGCGACAATTCATGAAATCTTGCTTGATAGCGTCTGCACACAGGTTATTACGGAATCTGATGCACTTAGCCGCAATTCTGCTTCGTGTGTAGAACAAGGCCTTCCCAATAGACCCTTCTCTATTTCGAAGTGCGTTGACTTGAGCATCCTCACTCTGCACTGCATTATTCACCTCGGCAAGCTTGGTCTGTAAACCCGCCAATCTCGACATAGAAGCCGGAGGAAGATCGGAAACCTGCCTAGCTTGAGTGACTACAAAATAATTAGTATCCTAAATGCACCCAAGAAAACCGCGGGCACACTGACCTGTTTGAGTTTTAGGGCGTCTTCGTTTTCGCTTCTCACCTGCATTCGTTGGATTATGGACGTCGTCGATTTGATTCAGCAGCTTGCTGATGAACTTATTGTTTTTTCTGAGGCTGGTTTTCAAAACCGCTGTCTGCCTCGAAATGTCTTTCAGCTTACGAAGGTCGGCTTTAATCTGTCGAATATCGGCTGAGCATGCCTCATCCAGTTCGGGATTATCTTTGACATATTTAGGCTTGTCAAAGTCTCGATCCGTCTGTGATAATATGAAGCATAATGACTCCTGGTTATAGTGCCCGTCAAGCTGCAGCGGACGACGCTCTGTGCTCTTTTCAAGTAGATCGTGTGCCTTAAAAACGTTAGCGAAAATCCCCTTTACAAAGGAAGAAAACAAACATTTTTCTCGTCTATCCCTCGGTTGGCACTTCCTACAATACAAGTGACAGATAGATTCTTCAAGTAGGTGGACGCAACTGCAGATCTAGCAGTATTGCTATCCGAGTTTCCGGGTAAATCTACCAGTGTAATGCCGATCTCCAAGATTGGAGCTTTGACAAACACTCTTACCAGCTTCACTAAAGGCCACGTTGCTGAGATTTTGCCGTTAGAGCTTCCACTATCAATGTAGGGTTGGAGTTCTTGTGAAAATTTGCATTTATTCGGCATTGAAAACTCTTTGACGGTGTTTAGCAGTGTGCTAACAGCAGGGTGAGCCAGCAAAGCTTCAACGGAAGTTGCCTTGAGTTCGTCAATACTCTTTATATGCGGATACACAGCTTTGACTTTATCGAAGGCCTGGTTGATTCGCTCGGCCCATTCGTTGATGCCGGCCTCTTCATCATCCTCATCATCCTGTTGAGGTTGGATATCCAGGAAAAGTTGTGTAAGTACCGCCCGCCATTCATCACGTGTGAGATATTCGATTTCGAATCGGAATCTGAATGCAGTGTCCTCAAGCTTGTTGTAAGAGATCTCGACAGCAACAGCTGTGCATGCTCGCCCGGTTGTACAGGGCAATAGGTCTCTCATCCCCAACAGAGCATTAATAATTGTCGTCTTTCCGCTGCCCGTGGAACCGAGGAAACCAACGAGGACTTTGAAGTCTTCCTTCCTCGAGAGAACATCGCCTATGTAAAATCAGTGTTTGACCATTATCTGGAGGTTTTACTAGAACAAAAAAGATTGTTGTAAAATCAAAGTGAGCTTACTGATCTTTTCTATGCGTCCCTTAGCAGCTGGAACTTGAGCCACACGTCCCTCCAGTGTTGCAATGAACTCGTGTAATGCGACATGAGCATTCTTTACTGCTTACTCCTTGATCTGAACCGACTTGGCACGATCCGAGACTTTAGTGTTTTTCCATATCGAATCAACGAATGGTGACTTATTAATTTCGTCTGGTGGACCTTGGGTTTCGGGGGAAGAATCAGACTCTTGCTTGAGCGCTGGCGATGAAGATGATGGGAAATTGTTTCCAGCAGAATTCATGGTTTACTGATGTTTTGGGGGCTTTGTCGAGGCTGAGGTTCATAAATTAGCAGATGTCAAGAAGGTGAGGCGACTGAAAGTCGTAGGTGCAGTGGAGAAATCAAGGGCAGGAAAGTGAATATGTGAGGTTGACTACAGTGGTAAGGTGAAGAAGTAAAGTTGTTCTTTGAAGGTGACAGGATGTTTGGGGTCGAGGATGAGGCGGCCTAAAGCTTTGTTGTTTGGTAAAGCTCGAGCAGAGGCAAAGCTCGAGAAGAGGCTTTTAAAAGTTTAAGATGATGGAAAGGTGGAGTGCACGATGGCTGTGTGTTGGGGAAGAAGACAGAAGGTGAGGAAGAGGGGAAGGGGATGAGTGGTGATGAGATAAATTGATGGATTGAATGAGGAGAAAAGAGAACTTACGTGTATTGAGATTCAGAATGCCGCGCTGTTGTCTTGAGTTGTGTTGGATGAAAGAGAGCTTTGGGAAGGTGTTTGGGAGATAGAAGGTGTATCGAAGAGGGAAGTTGTGTCCAAGATGATGAGGAGGGTCCTTTTGTAGCGAGCCAGGCGAGCTGAAGTCCGAGAAATGGTGAATCGAATACCTATATAGGCGTCCAATCATCTAAACTGGCTCTAAGACGGTGAGATATTGTAAGAAATGAATCCACAAGAATAACGGTGATGGTTGATGGCCTAAAGTGTTGATGGTCTGGTGGTTGGGACTCCAAGAACCAAAGGCAGTTGAACTAGAAGAAAGGAGGGTTGCAAAGCTAGTCTTGTAGGAATCGAGTGAATATCGTGGTAAAGAATGAAAAACCAGTCTTGCAAGAATAGAGTGAATATCGTGGTAGAGAAGGAATAGTCGCTGCTGCTAAATGCTGACAAAAAATATCAAGAGAAGCGAATGCATTTTAGACGTGAGCAACTGAGATAGAGAAGCGGGTATTGCGAGTACATGCCCGAGGAGGAGCGGGGAAGTTTTCAGTGAGTGAGACGAGTGAGTGAAGATGGGTCGTTCACAATTCATACCTCAGTGCATCGTTCTCCCTTGTAAGGAAGGAGCCGACAGCATTCACTCAGCGCAACATCCCGACATGGTCAATGACAGGCGCCCTGCAACTAGTTTTCAAGATAGACGATGCGCTATATGTTAGAATCCAGCCATCCTCTGCATTCGTATAATATGCTGCTTCATATTAAGGGACATATCTATACAGTGCTGCACGGAGACTACGCCACGCTGAGAAATAAGGACCGATCACGTGATCGGCTTCTAAAGGGGCGAATGATGCGGTGTGAAATCCGCATACGCGTGTTTTGAAATGACAAGGACAAGTACATCATCAGTATATCTAAGCTAGGTAACATCAAGCAGTGCTTTGAACGAAATGGGGAACCCGTTGCACTCCTTTTGATTTCTCAAGGCCGCGACTACCCGGGCCTGTTGGGTCTCTTATGCAACAGACAACTCTTGATATCAAATTCAGAGCCCGAATTACCCAATGCCATCCCGGCATTAACAATTCAGAGCAGGTGTAGTAGTATAGTGTCAATACCTTGAATAAACAAACGGACAGTAAATTCCAGCAGCTCGAATTCCGCCTTGAGTATCAACAGAAACAACAGCGACTTTGCTGCAAATAGACTTGACTGAATAGGCTTAGAGATGCTTTGCCCGCAAAAGGCCATTATAAAACTGATACTCGACATTGCATGTACTAGACAGGCGCCATTTATCCGGCATGGCGGCATGGTCAAATCGATTAAAGGCCTTGCCCATTCCGTAGAAAAGTTGTGATTTCTCTGCAATATACATATAGTACATTCTTCATGAATACAAACGGCCCATCCGACTCCTCGAATGCAGTATGCGGTTTATGTGCCCATATTACATCGCAAATCCCGTATTATACACATCCCGTCTTATACACGTCCCGTCTGTCTCTGATGCCAGTATGGTATATCCTTCAATTTACACAAGCTTCTTGACGGCATCGATCGCGAACGGAGCTGTATTGTGACCTGTCAGATATAGACCCCCGGAGAATAAAGCAAGCAGTGCGAGACTTACACAAGTACAGCAGTACCGCTCCAACAATAACCTTTTGTATCGTGAGGTTTGCCTCGTCCTCCTGGGCCCTGATCTCTGCGGCGCTGAGTTGCGGTGGTGCTGTAGCTGTATTAGTAAAGTATGCATCGCGAGATGAGGATATACTTACGTCCTCCAAACATGCTTGCGGTGGTGGTGATGGAAAGGGGTAGTTCGGGTTGTGCTGTCTTGAGTTTCTTTAAAGATCTGACCTGAATAATAATTTTGACATCTGCATCTGCACCCGATAAGCCAAGACTCTTTTTGCGGGTCTCGGGCTTTTTAGTAGGTCAGGGCTTGGGCTTGCTTGTGTCACGGCGCTAGAAGATAGAAGCTCCGATACTAGGACCTTTCGGATAATTTATTTTACAGTCCACTACTCTGAGTGAAAGAGCTTCCATCCTCGCCATCTTCCGTCACCCATCATCCTTTAACTTCTCTTATTCTTTTCTCCCCTACACATCCTCTCTGGTGCTTCTTACGCTTGAAGCATTTGCATTTACAAAATCTCATTATTCTCAATTGCAACGGAACAATGCACGATTGCTGAAATCAGTGGCCTGTTCCTAAACCTCCCGCATCAACCCCGCCACCCCCAGATACGTGTGTTTCACCGACTTTTGGCTTCAAATCCCAAGCTTCAACCTCTCCAAACCATGGCAATGTCGAGTTTGGCTCTCAGAGCCCAGCTCAAGATAGCAACAAGCAAAACTGGAGCTTCAATAGCTAGAAGTACCCTCCGAATCGCACAGCCATGGGCTTGTCGCCAACCGTCACGCCACCTTGCCGGGTCTATACCCATACCCATTGGCAGACGTACATTTTATACCAGCTCTGCCAGCGATGAGACGAACAGCTTGCCCACAGCTCCAGCCTCCCGTGGAGCCTATCTCCCTCTCGATACCTTCCCACGCCGACACATCGGGCCCGATGCAGAATCCACTGAGCAGATGCTCAAAGCCCTAGATCCTCCAGTCAAGAGCTTGGACGAATTCATCAAGCAAGTTCTTCCAGAAGATATTTTGTCCTCTGCGGACCTAGAAATCGACACCGTACAAGCTGGTGGAGAGGAGGGGTTCACGGAATCACAATTGTTAGCAAGACTTCGATCAATTGCGGGGAACAACACGATTATGCGTAGTTATATTGGCTGTGGATATGCAGGAACAAGAGTGCCCGAAGTTATAAAGCGAAACGTCCTGGAAGGGCCAGGGTGGTACACAAGTTATACTCCGTACCAGCCAGAGATCAGTCAAGGACGATTGGAGTCTCTATTGAACTACCAAACACTCGTGTCCGACCTCACCGCTCTCCCGATTTCAAATGCTTCGCTTTTGGACGAAGGTACTGCTGCTGCGGAAGCTATGACTTTGTCTTTGAATGCTCTTCCGACATCGAGACAGAAGAGCAAGGACAAGACATTTTTCGTCAGTCATTTGGTACACCCGCAAACGAAAGCTGTCTTGCAGAGTCGAGCAGATGGATTTGATATCAAGATTGAGATAGGAGATGTGCTTGCAGACGAAGGCAAGCGTATCAAGGACCTCGGGAAAGATCTTGTTGGAGTTCTTGTCCAGTATCCAGACACCGAGGGAGGGGTAGAAGATTTTAAGGCTTTGGGGGATCTGATTCACGAGCAAGGAGCAACTTTCAGCGTTGCTACAGATCTTCTTGCTTTGACAGTCCTGACTCCTCCCGGAGAGTTTGGTGCTGATATTGCATTTGGAAATGCCCAGCGATTTGGTGTACCATTTGGATATGGTGGCCCTCACGCAGCTTTCTTTGCTGTTAGCGATAAATACAAGCGAAAGATTCCTGGACGATTGATTGGAGTTTCCAAGGACAGGTCAGGAGACAGGGCAATGAGGTTGGCTCTGCAAACTAGAGAGCAGCATATCAGACGAGAGAAGGCTACTAGCAATGTTTGTACAGCACAAGCACTGTTGGCCAATATGAGCGCTTTCTATGCAGTTTATCACGGCCCACAAGGACTGAAGCAGATTGCTGAAAGAGCCATTCAAGGAGCCAGAATCATCGAGGCAGGTGTCAAGGCTATGGGCTTCGAGACCGGATCTAGAGGAAAGGGGGAGGATGGTAGGGTTCTTTTTGACACTGTTGTTGTCAATGTAGGTCAAGGAAAGGTCGATGAAGTGCTGGATTTCGCCATAAAATATTTCGGTATCAATTTGAGAAAATTCGACGAAAGCCGAGTGGGGATTACCGTGGACGAGACGGTGGACTACAAAGACCTTGTGGAAATCCTGGCCATATTCGAGCCATCGTCATCTGTAAAGGATGTCAAGATCGACCAGATCATTGAATCATTCCCTGATAATGGAGCTATTTCGATCCCAGCAGCATTCAAAAGAACCTCCGATTATCTCACCCACCCAGTCTTCAACACGCACCACTCAGAGACCGAACTTCTCCGCTACATCCATCATCTCCAATCGAAAGATTTATCCCTTACTCACTCCATGATACCCTTGGGATCTTGCACGATGAAGCTTAACGCTACGACTGAGATGGCACCCATCACATGGCCAGAGTTCGCCTCAATCCATCCATTTGCCCCTGTCGACCAGGCTAAAGGATACAAGATCATGATCGATGAGCTGGAAGTTGATTTAGCTAAAATTACTGGTTTTGATGCTGTATCTCTGCAGCCCAACTCTGGAGCACAAGGCGAGTTCACTGGCCTTCGAGTTATTCGAAAGTATCAGGAACAACAGCCAGGAAAGAAGCGTGATATTTGTTTGATCCCTGTTTCCGCTCACGGCACGAACCCTGCTTCTGCTGCCATGGCTGGAATGCGTGTTGTCACTGTCAAGTGTGACACCAAATCCGGCAATCTTGATATGGCGGATTTGAAGGCGAAATGTCAGAAGTACAGCGAGGAACTGGGTGCAATCATGATCACATACCCTAGCACTTTCGGCGTCTTCGAGCCCCAGATCAAGGAAGTGTGTGATGTGGTTCATCAGCATGGCGGCCAAGTGTACATGGATGGCGCGAACATGAACGCGCAAATCGGTTTGTGCTCTCCTGGAGAAATCGGTGCTGATGTTTGCCATCTCAACCTCCACAAGACTTTCTGTATTCCCCATGGTGGCGGAGGTCCAGGAGTTGGTCCGATTGGTGTCAAGTCTCACTTGGCCCCTTTCCTTCCAGGTCATCCTTTGGTCCAAACTGGCGGTGAGAAGGCTATTGCACCTGTTAGTGCAGCTCCTTGGGGAAGTGCGAGCATCCTGCCCATCAGCTGGGCCTACATTAAGATGATGGGTGGACGAGGCCTAACCCACGCCACCAAAATCACCCTCCTCAACGCCAACTACATCATGTCCCGCCTGCGCCCCCACTACCCTATCCTCTACACCAACTCCTCCTCCCGCTGTGCCCACGAATTCATTCTCGACGTGCGCGGCTTCAAAGAAACCGCCGGCATCGAAGCCATCGACGTTGCGAAACGGCTGCAAGATTACGGATTCCACGCCCCGACCATGAGCTGGCCAGTCGCCAACACGCTTATGATCGAGCCCACGGAGTCTGAAAGCAAGGAAGAGCTCGATCGCTTCATCGACGCTTTGATTTCCATCAGGGAGGAGATTCAAGCCGTGGAAGAGGGAAAGGTGTCCAGGGATGGCAATGTGTTGAAGATGGCGCCTCATTCGATGAAGGATCTATTGACTAGCGAGTGGGCGAGGCCATATACAAGGGAGCAGGCTGCGTACCCGTTGAGCTGGTTGAAGGAGAAGAAGTTTTGGCCGAGTGTTACTCGTTTGGACGACAGTATGTTCCCCGTTTCCCCACAAACTTTATTAACCCTATCTAACATGTCCCTAGCATACGGCGACATGAATCTCTTCTGTACCTGCGGCCCTGTCGAACCGGTCGATGAGACCGAAGATGGAATTACAGGCGCTTCGGCCCCTAACCCAACGTAAATAATATATTGTAAAGGCGCATGGTATAACTGGACGGTAACTGGATTTAATTTCAACATTAAGCAAGCGCTGCGAGGTGTTGGCATGGCGTTTTCTTCTAGATATGGGAACATGGCTTCAACTGCCACAGCTCTTGTGATTCTATTTTTAGACTTTAGAGGAGAAATTGAAAATGAAATGTGAGCACCTAATTGGCTTATTTTTTTGTGAGTTCAGTGAGCTTAAGTGTTAAGTAGACAGAGCCTAGGGAATTTCAGAGTTGAAATGTACGTTTCAGCGTGATAGTCTTTTCCGTTCATTTCACATTAGTTCCATCTCTTATTATCCCAAAACGTCACTCACTTATCAATGGCAGTATAGTAAGTGACATCCTCCCTACAACCCGAAGACCCTGCTATTCTTCACCTCTCTCAATCACTTCCCGCACAGAGTAAAAACAAAACCGCTTCCGCTTCCGCTCCCCTCCTTATCCCCAAGCATCTTAGTCTTCATCTTCTCCGCAATATCCTTCGCTCTCCGTATGTTCAGCTCACGCTCCACATCCTCAACCCCACGCAAAGCCAACAAGCCCCCCTACACACACACACCGCAACCCAGCCCAGCCCAGCCTAATTCAGCAACCTCACGAGCCCCATCCATCACATCACCCGTCCTCTCATGCCCTCAGACTGCACACGCACACGCACGCTCCTCCCCCGTTCGCGGCTCGAAATTGTACTGTACACCTACGCCAACCACGGATACGGATCAGGATGTCCATGCAACGCCTACACATCCCGCCCTCAAAACTCCTATCCAGATAGCTACTCGTACAAGTGCCGTTTCCTGAACCGCACACTCACACTCATCACCACAATCTAGTTCTAGTTCGCAGTTCCCGTGCAGCGGAAGCGAGTGAAGGTGTGCAGCTGGTAGGAGTGGTGTGCGGTGTCTAGGAGGCGAGGCGAGCTGCTCATAGGTGTATTATTGGAGCTCAACGCCATTAGCTTTGCAATGTACATAGGTACGGACGTCCATGTCTGCCGGTTCTGCGGGCTTCACGGTGACGCGGATGCGGGCATGATGGATGCGGAGCCGTAGCTGTGAGTGCGCGCGCTTTTCGAGGACAAAACGAAAATCCAACAACTATGATTGAAGGATCGGGAGACTACTGGGACCGCATTTCCTTTCTTAGGCATGAACGGAAACGAGGTAGATTTCGTTACTGGCGTGTGAAAGAAAGAAGGAAGGAAGAAAAACTAGTCCCTTTGAAGAAAGAACAGGTGCGATTCTTGAAGCCGTATTTTGTGAGACGATGATATGGCGTGACCATCGTCAAAGAGATGAGAAGATTTCTCAACGCTACATCAACCATACCGATATCTTTAGAAATGCGACGTTGATGTTAGCAAACTCAGATTGGGGTTCTCGTATTGGAGCTCGTCATTAAAACGAGAGACCGGAGATGTCCAACCATGGCGTTAATACGACGCCACTAGGCCAGCATCATACTTTCATCGTGAGTAATCAACACTGCGACGAGCTGTGTAAAATGACCTCAAATGAATTGGTGCAGCAACAGGAGCAATATTGCATAGGACTCTCAAACTGGTCTCTCAATAGGTACTCTCACTTGAGAGGGTTGTCTTGCTGCGTGCTTCGGCCGTGCTTCAAGGCGGTGTTAAAAATACCGGTTTTGTCAGCACGCTTTGCTTGGATGAAAGGTTCCATTGAAAAAACAAATCAGTGCGATTTGGTGTGTGAAAGTCCATTCTTCCATAATACTATGTACATACAACCCCGCAAAGTACCCCATTCTCAACTCCGAATATCTCAAGGTCCGTGGTGAGAGTAGAGTTGGCGTTCTCGGAGGTGTACAGGGGTTTCGTTCGCTGGTGCGCCAGGGATGGTCTTCTCGAGTTTCTGTTACACGTACCAAATTAGTAGATGGAATACTGTAGGAGTAAGAGGAAAGGTCTAACCAGGTTATCGAAGACGCATTTGTTGAGCTTCCATTCAAGTGGTCGGCATTGCCAGAGCTGCTGATTGTTGTTGTCGAGACAGGTCCAGTGTTTGCGGAATTCGACGAGGCAGTGCTTGTTCACGTCGTCCAGACTATAAAGCATTGCAATGTTAGCATTGGATCTTCCGAGCTTCCAAAAGTGCCTCTCCGAATGTCCAGCAAGCGTCGGAGAGCGGTTCGCCTCTCACTGTCGAGTCTTCTTCCATGCCATGCACTCCCACTCATTCCATATCGTAGATTTCTCCCTTCCGGGCAGGACTTACACGCTCTTCGCACATCTCGTAACCCTTCTCCCCTCCTTCAAACAATCCATCTCCGCTGTCCCGGGCTTCTCTGTCTTGCATTGCATAAAATCATCATTATACGCCTTGCATCTCGCGCCAATAAAGAAACTCGCCGACAGCAGAGGTGCAGAGCTGCTTCCGACCTCCTCGACCGGTGGGATGCTCGCTGGTAAAGGAGCTGTATCGATCAGAGTGGTTTGGGAGAACCTATTGCAGCAATCAATCAGTATTTGCTCGCAGAAGTAGTGTATATTAAATAGAGATTATTGACCTTGCCTGTCGTCCGGACATGTTGAAAGCTCTCCTGGCAGATTCAAAGGTTCGTGGTGGAGTCAATTGATGCTTTGATGTTGTCGGCAGCTTGACGTGAGTGAGGTTCGAGGTCACAGGGAACGTGGGAACTGATTGGGCGGCCAAGCGACGGATTGAGGCTCGCATCGCGCCGCTTCAAGAAGCTCAGCTCAGCTTTCGCGACAACAAAAGAAAGTCAACGAGGCATTTGAACTTTTACCCCTACAGTACGCTACATTCCCATTCCGCGACTCCAAAGCTTGTAAGAGCAGAATTTCCCTGCGCTGCATCTTCAGCTTCTTGCGATCGCCATCTCGAGTCCTCTTTTTTTCAACCCTCGCTTCCTCACATAAATAATAATACCCATTCACTTCTTCCGCCTTCGAACGCGCTCTCGAATCCGCGACTTGCATACAGCGATATTTCTGCTCCACGAATCTCTCACATCGAACACACTCCTTGCGGCCTTGCTACACTATACCTTAATGTCTATCTTTGGGTCGACGACAGGCCAGACGGGCGGAGGAGGATTGTTTGGGTCAAGCACGCAGACTGGAGGAGGATTATTTGGACAAAGCACGCAGCAGAGTCAACCACAGCAAACTGGAGGCTTGTTTGGGCAGAGCACACAGCAAAATCAGCCTCAACAAACTGGGGGCTTATTCGGCCAAAGTGCACAACAAACCCAACCGGCGCAAACTGGCGGCTTGTTCAGCGGTTTAAATAAACCTCAACCTGGGGGACTCTTTGGTCAGAGCACCCAACAGCAACCGCAACAAGCTGGGGGGCTGTTCGGAGGTTTGGGTCAGAATACGCAGCAGACTCAACAGCAACCACAGCAACCTCAGCAGCAGCAAGCTAGTAGCTTATTCGGTGGATTCGGCCAGAGCACACAGCAGAACCAGCAGAACCAGCAACAGAGCGGAGGGTTATTTAGTGGCCTGGGACAGAGTCAAAACCAGCAGCAACGGCCGGGGATTTTCTCTTCATCGACACAGCAACAGCAACCTCAATTAGGGCAAAGTCAACTTGGTGGATCATTATGGCAGCCAAACAGCGGAGTGAATCCTCGTAGGTATTATTAAGCTTTGGTGTATGTTGGATGCTAATTAAGATTTAATAGGTGAAAAGAGCGTTCCCGAGCAGATCGCCACTGTCCTACAAAAATGGGATATTGGCAACCCGAACTGCGTATTCCAGCATTACTTCTACAACAAAGTGGATGAAAACATGGCGCCATTTTACAAGCCTGGGCCGACCGAAGACCCGAAAGCCTGGGATGAGGCGTTGTCGAAGAAACCCGGTCCCGGATTCATTCCAGTTCTGTGTGTTGGATTTGAGCAGTTAGGGAAGCGAATCGAACTTCAGCAAAGGAACCTCGCACATTACAACGCTCGACTCCACGAGATCAACAACTCTTTATCGTTGATGTTGTCAAATCATGATACGAAAACAAGCATCAGAGCTATGGAGGCGAGGAGGAGGCACATCCAACTGAAGCAAAGATGTTTAGCGTTGGCCACGAAGGTTCAGATATTAAGGAATAGAGGATACGCGTTGGGAGCTGATGAAGAGGATTTGAAGACGAAGTTACAAGCCCTGGAAAGAGGCGTTACGGATCCTGGGCTTGGTGCAAGAGGGGAAGAAATATGGGCTCGAATGCTCACAGTACAGGAGCGGGCCAAATTATTGAAGGCAGAGATAGAAAAGAGTGGTTCAGAGGACCCTGTTGGATTGGATGAGGGCATGACGCAGCAGGCAAAGAAGGTATGTATTCAGTCCAAGTTTGAGGATGCGGCTAATATTGTTAGATTCTTGAGGACTACCAGACTCAACTGGACCATCTGAAGAAGGAAATAGAATCCATCCAAAACGATTATGTCAACTGGGTCAAGGAGCAAGGGCCGGAGCCTCTACGGGCGAAGAAAGAAGATAGGAAGGCGAAGGCCGAGGCAGACTTTTCGGAAAAGTCGGCGTTTATGAGGCATAAGATGAGCACGACACCTGCTGGCTACATGCCCTATTCATGAGCCTGAACATGAGCCTGAGCGGTTCTGTACGATGGATGAGAAAAAATGGAGTAAGAGTCACGTGAACCGGCGCTATGGAGTTGTGTGCCTACAGAGAAGAATTGAGTTTGCAGAAGCTTCACCATCTTCTCTTATATATCAGAGAAATTTGAGACTTTACAAGACGGGCCCTTTTGGAATCTCACGCCCTGTGACTCACATGATGCCCCCCACTTATCGCGTCTTCTAACCTGAACAGGTAGGTACACCATGGTAGCTTTAAGAGTCAAAACGTCGATGCAAGGATTTACTGAATATATAACAGAGCTCCGAGTAAGGAATTGGCAAGTGCTGGTCCAAATATCTTATTTTTTTTAGTCTTGTTAATAAGGATATAAATGATAATTTTCCGAATCTTTTCCCCTCACTTCTCCAAACCTCACTCACAAACATGGCTACCGACGAGCCAGAAGGCGATCCCGTCTCAACGACCCCCTCTATAACCCCCTCCATAGACTCTCCTCTCACAAGCCTTCACGGCCACCACATAACCCTCCGACCCCTCCAACCCTCCGACGCCCCCCTCCTCTACCCCTCCCTCGCCGGCCCATCCAACGCCTCCCTCTGGACCTACCTTCCCAGCGAGCCACCTCTCGACCTCGACTCTTTCACCGCATACATAGAATTCATGTGCACCCGCACCATCTTCTTCCCCTTCGTCCTCCTCTCCCACAACCCCGCCCACATCCACCCCGCGCTCGCCCTCTCCTCCCCCATCCCCCCAGAAGGAATCCCCGTCGGCGTCACAACCCTCATGTCCATCGTCCCCACCCACCACACCATCGAAATCGGCCACGTGCTGTACTCGCCGCTCCTGCAGCGCAGCGCCGCGTCCACGGAAGCCAGTTTCCTGCTCCTGAAGCTTTGTTTCGAGGACCTGCGCTACGAGCGCGTCGAGTGGAAATGTAATGATCGGAATCTGCCGAGCGTGAAGGCGGCGAAGAGGCTGGGGTTTGTGTATGAGGGCACGTTTCGCAGGCATTTGGTTGTTAAGGGGCGCAGGAGGGATACGGCTTGGTTTTCGGTTGTGGTGGAGGAGTGGGGGGGTGTTAAGGGGGTGTTGGAGGGTTGGTTGGGGGAGGGGAATTTTGAGGGGGGGGACGCAGAGGGTGAGGATTGAGGATTTGAGGGCGAGGCTCGCTAAAAAGGGGGAATGAGGCGTGAGGTAGGGGGTGGAGAATCTTGTGTTTGTCGTCATGAGGGGAGGAGAAAGAATAAGTGGTAATGAGATAATTTGATTGGTTCTCTACCCTGCTATCCATTGCCCCATTCCTTCTAAAAAGACTAGCAAGTGCCACATTACCGAAGTATATCTTCTCTCATTTGTCTAATTTTGAGTTCATCACCGAGTTATACAAACGACTAAAGAGAACATATGAGGGGGAAGTTTTTCCCATAGCACTCGTACTCAATCAAGAAAGCAGCTCGGCGATGATGGCAGGGAAGAATCTGGCCCAAGTTGTTAAAGTGAAGTGAATACGTGTTTCTGATTTTCTCGTATTTTCAGTCGACTTCCGAATTGCTGTCATTTGAGAATTCACGGTCATTCATACTTGCCAAGTTGGAAAATGGAAACAAAAAATCATCTGTATCCCCTTTTTGCAACTTAGTATTATAATTAACATTCCATGAGCAAACACCTCTAGGATTCGAAAATGCCTAGTAGTTCGCTCCCCACGTTTCCGGTGGGTTGGTTGCAGTACTGGTTGGTTGACATTCGCCGTTTTGTGCCTGAATATCTCCAAGGTACTTACTCCTATAATATATATATTCAAATCCCGAAGGCATATAGTTATACGTTCCCGAACAGGTTAGCTCGGCTTTCGAGTCTGCTGAAGATTTTAAAGAAGAGCTGAAATGCAGTTTCCGAATAAGGAAGTTGTATACGAGTAGCTGGTGTAGGAAGAACCACCACCACGATATAATATCATCCTTGATTCCAAATAGACCAAGAGCAAGAGACGAGCTCTAGTATTATAAAAGAGTCTGATGGAGCACGGATTTAATTTGTGCTGCCTCTAGTCTTCAAGTCTACTGTCGCCGATCCCATCAACCTCTCTCTCATCAGCGACTCTCGTATTAACTATATACTTTAGTATAATTCCCCAGGTTCTCGAGCAGCTCTATAATAATTTACTCACGAAGATTCTTTCCCTTTTAGCACTTATCTGATTCCGTGGTTCTGCATTAGGTGAATAGCGTAGGATTTGCTGTTAATATCTCTTTCACGGTCATATTAAAAAGTTCGGTCACTGGTTTATTTACTGTCCCCTTGTTTTAGTATTACTTATCCGTTAATAGTCCGATATATCCTCTTGAGAGGATTTCCCAGAGTTCGAAATTCCGAAGTCTTGAAGGCATATAAACCGAACCATATACCTAGGGCATAATTGATCTCATGTTTTCAATCGCCAATTGCTTATTATTATAAGTCTTGTCCTCGTACCATCGCTGGCAGGGCGCGGGGTATATATAGTTCTTATTATTGTAATTATCCAAGGTGTTACCAGAACTACTACAGTACCTTTAATAAAACAGATAGAGTTAAAGTGGAGTAAGAAATGAATTATGTCCCCTGTACCTCAACTTTGGTAACCACAGGCAGATATTCACCCACAGATAATATTTCACTTCTAAGCCCTCTACCAAAAGCAATATACTTTCCTCACTTTTACCTCATGACTTTCTTTCCTTTACATCTTAATACAATTCGCAATGGAGGCACACTACAAGCTCTATATGAGACGGTGTGAGAACGGGATTACATTGCTAGGTAAGTTGATATTAGATTATCTTGATACAAAACTTATAGTTAATAATGTTCTTTGGGCCGAATATTTACTAAACGTAGTAGAAACGTGACAGCGAACAAAGCAGTGACTGAAACCTTTAATATGACCGTGAAAGAGATATTAACAGCAAATCTTACGTATACGCTATTATAGACAGTAGCTATGTTAAAGTTAGGTGCAGTCTTCGAACACAGCTGGGATAACTTACCTGCCACGAGGGCACTACTGCTTCTTCTGTGCACATTTAATCTGGACAACCCCTTTGTTGAGGCTTGCAAGTCAGGCAGTGAGAGCTGTTTCGTGTGTCGCTATGTTTGCTCTTGTGAGATGTTAAGTATCTCGTTGGATTCAAAACATAGAGACGAAATATTCGAAATAAAAAGTTCTCTCGAGGCTTAGATTTCCGCCGCAAAGAAAGAACTCCAGCGTGAATCTTCTCGCGAGAGGGTAAAAGACCGCCAATACAGTCGTAATCAACAGCGCGAGTTGAGCACTCTCAAGCCCGATTACACAAAACTCAAGTCCGGTTACGCAAATATCGTATTAGAACTATCAAGTTGCTTCAAGAATGTGCTGGTGTTCAAGTTGATAGTTACAGGTTAAAGTTGAGGCTTCAAAGGTGAAGGCGAGTAATGATTCTGTCCCCTCAGCCTCGACTTTAGTAACCATACGTAGAATATTCACCCATACACAAGATTTCACTTTTAATTACTTGTGCCTTGAACGAAAGACTAAAGTTGAAGTTAAGGTTTCAAAGCTGAAGTGGAGTAAAGATTGAATTCTATACCATCGACCTCGCAGAATATTCACTTACACGCAACTATTCACTTTCAACCACTCCATCAAAGTCTTTCTCGGAGTATTTCTATCTCCTTACAACCTCATTTTCTTTTGCATTTTCTGCACCTTTCTCCACCCAAAACACCATGAACCAACCAGCAGCACCAGCGCCTCCAGCACCACCAACCATCCTTCTGCGATGGCCATACCACGAGTGGACGATAGCGATGATTAGAAGAATGATCACACAGATAGACGCCTCAGTGAGAATGTTCGCTGACGATCGAAAGAGAGAACTCTGGAACTTACTCGTAGGGGTGTTGGCCGGCCTCACACCACAAGAGAGGACAACGCTTGAGGCACAGATGAATGAGTTGGCGACATCCACAAGAGGTATGAGTCGTACCAGCCAGAGCGAACAAAGACGACGCAGCAGACTGTTGGCAGGTAAGATATACTAGTTGTCCTTACAGAACGCATCTAACAGGTGACATAGCGGTTGAGAATCCACCCATTGTTCCACAACAACCATCGAGTAAGATAACAACGGGCCAACTTCTGAAGGTACTCGAGACTAATCGTTGGACACAGTCATCGAAGGAGGCATGAGAAGGACCGACAATGGAGAGTGTGAGTCCAGCCCACAGATGCGCGCGTGTATTTGGCATGGTGTCAGTTTGATTAACATTATGAATAGGCGTCGCACCACCACCGGGCTTGATTTCGGCGTCCACTCAGCCGGCTCCGCTGAGGGCACCACTGACGTACGAAGCGGTACATGGAAGGCCCTTTTGTCAGGAGATAATGGCCAACGAGGTCAACCCCGCCATCCAAGGTGCAGCAACAGTGTTCACTGTGGAAGACCTACAAAGGATCCTGCCAGAAGACGCCTTTGAAAGGTAAGTAGGATGCCATATAGACAGAAGACACAGCTAAGAATGATAAATAGGGTCAAGGAAGCGGCAGCGCAGAGAATACTCGAGGAGGTTGGGGCGGGTCAGATGTTGAGATGTCCCCGTTGTGGAGCATGGATTTGGCATGCAGGTGGCCCAATGGTGACGTGTAAGTCTGTTCCTTTTCCATGATAACGTGTAGTACGTTGTTATATCTTAATAACAAACATGCAGGTGGTCGGACATTGAGTGGCAGGTTGGGTGACGCGCTGGCTTTGCTCAATAATATGAACGCCAGGGCGGGTAACCATACGGCGACACCCGCGGCAGCGGCGGCGGAGTTACTGGCAGAGGGTAATAACACAAATGGTACGAACGCGGTTGCACCGGCAGTTCCCACTGTGTCCGGATCCGGTGCTGCCAGTCAGGAAGACCCAGATTCGCAAATGACACTGGACGACATATGCAAGAGATATGGATTTTAGAGTTCGGCGCCCATACATAACAATTTCATCCATTGACATGCTGATGTTACTGGGAAAAGGGTACCGCGCAAACGGATACAGCGGAGCAATATAAAATACCTTCAGTCTCTTGTGTATTTTCATGCGATGTGATATAAAAAACAAGTACAAGTATATATGCTTCACCAGTGCTAAGACCTCCAAAAATGGATTGAAGATGAGTTAGAAGTGTTGATAAGCCGATTTTCAAGTATGGGTATGGCGAATTGGAAATGAGAACCATAGGGACATGATTAAGAACAACGTGAAGACGAACTAGAAGCAATCAAAGACGAGCTTGCTCGCAGATTCGCTGCTAAGGGGGCCAGGGCTCGCGCCGGGTGCACCAGGTGGATTATTTATCAAGCATGTAAAGCTCGCAAAGCACCTAAAAGATAAACAGCCAGTGTGTAAAATGAGTTGAGTTGAGTCTTGAAGGAGCGACATATGCCAATGCTGACTTTGATGTAGCTCCCTTCTAACATGAAGAATTCGTGCGTCCATTAGAAGAGGGCGTGGCTATGTTGCTTCAACTTGCGAATGGTGTTGTTGGAACATTTGTTCTCAGTGACAACGTGGCTAGTCCGCATGGCTGGGATGCAGCCACAGGAGAAAATCCATTATACCCAAAGGCGGAGGCTGGGGTTGATTCCTACCGGATTTTTGGCACTGAGGGAACTTTGAGCGCACCAGATGTGATGGTTTGGACATATAAGAATGGGGAGGCGGAGAAACGAGGTTTAGAAATTTGATGGAACGTACCCATGACGCGAGAAGTGATGATAGTCAACGATGGGATCCCATTCCAAGCACAGACAGAGCATTTGGCGAGGGTTGTTAGGGGAACTGAAGAGCCGAGATGCTCTGGAGAGGATGGTCTAGCTGCTGTCAAGGTCTGTGAGGCTGTCATCGAAGCTTTGCGGCAAGGCAAACGGCCATCCTTGTGGGAATCGAGTTGTGGTGTGGGTTGAAGGTGTGGCTGCATTGTAGGAAGTGTGGCAGGAGCCGTCTATATAGGTACTCATGGGTGTCTAAGGCCCCACAATCCTATCGATGTTAAAAGGAGAGAAAAAGTCTTAGCGTCATATAAATAATAGAAGGGATTACTCTCACTTATTGCTCTCGTAGGCTCGGGGCATCTTAGATTTGATGTCATAGAGCTATGATGTAGTAGTGGGGAATACGGGTCGTGGGGTGGATTTTCTTCTTAGTTATATATTTTAAAATAAGCAGTTTCCAGACAAAACAATTCAGCCCTCGTAGCTCAATGGTAGAGCGCGTCACTAGTACTCTTAACTATAAGGTCCCATGACGAGGTTGCCGGTTCGATTCCGTCCGAGGGCACGTGACTCATGTCTTTTTGCATTTTAATAGTATTTTTTATATGCAGAATAAATGGTTCCTCATTCTGTAGGTAGTGTTTTGCTTCATTTTGGTGGTGTGGTTGTGTATCGCTTAGCCCCCTATCCCGCATAATCTTTTAGCGAGCCCGACTAACTGGGTACGGTTGCGCTAATCGTCCTGGTGGTCGGTTTTAAGCGAGGCCTTCTTTGTCACTTAGAGAGCGCTGACGATTACCTTATTACCTATAGGCACGTAATAAAGTATGCAGGTTACTTAAAGTCACAAGATGGTAGCCATGTTAAGAGACTAGGTATCTTGTTTTGAGATTTAGGGATACAAATCGGATCCAGTAAGGACGTAATTGAAACTTACAATTGCCCCCAGCTTTTGCTTCGGGCCCAGGCCTGAGGCTTCCTCTCTGCGTTTAGCTGCGGCTTCTATTATATACTTCTCTTCCTAACTAGTACAATGACAAAACTGGGAACAGTAAATTCCGAGAAATGTTACTCTATATAGCGTTAGACGAAATTGCGCCTGAATACAAAGCGCATTATTGAGATGTAGCCTGTAGGTACAGTACAAAAATCGGGATTCGATCATTCCACGCTAACGTTGACACGTGATTGTAACTTGATTCTCAAAGCCTCGCGATGCTCAACGCGTCTCCATTCCAACTTCAACTTTCAAGATGCCTTCAAGATCTTCTTCCAGAGGAAGACCGCGCAGTCGCTCCCCTTATTCCGACCATTCTCGACCCGAGTCAAGATCTGTCTCAAGACCCCGTCGCACAATCTCTCCACGTTCGCAAAGTCGCAGCCCTCGCCGGAATGGCAGATACAGGAGCGAGAGTCGCAGCGCCAGTCGCGGAAGGAGCCCAAGCCCGATCAGAAGCACAAAGGTGAGTTTGAATCAATCATCGCGCATAAGATGTCGCTAACATTCTGCAGGTTGTCATTGAGAAGCTCACGAAAAACGTCAATGAAGAGCATCTGCGAGAAATCTTTGGTGTCTATGGCCAAATTCGAGACTTGGACATGCCAATGAACAGACAATGTGAGACACCCCTTTGCTTTCATTTTGATCGCAATTACTAACTTTATAGTCGGCACAAACCGTGGAACAGCTTACATCCTCTTCACGTCCGAAGCCGATGCTGAAGCAGCAATTGCACACATGCACGAATCTCAAATCGACGGGGCTGTCATCAATGTATCCATCGTTCTCCCGCGCCGAAAGTTCTCCCCATCCCCACCTCTCGCCAGACGCGGCGCAAACATTGATCCCCGAGGCCCTCCAGCCGCAAGCTTTCGAGGACTACCAGCTCCCCGCCGTCGCTCCCCACCACCAAGCTACGGCCGCCCAGACAGGAACTTCGATACATACAGGCCCAGAACCCTCTCTCGATCCCGGTCACCGAGACGACATAGAACGCGCTCAAGATCGCTCTCGTCCCGATCTCGCTCTCCACCAAGAAGACGAGGAGGTAGACGGGATAGCCCGGGTCGCAATGGAGGTAGAAGGAGGAGAAGCCCTAGCTATAGCAGCTACAGTAGTTATGATGATAGAAGTAGGAGCAGAAGTCGGGGTCGTGGAGGACGGGGAAGACGCTAAGCCGTTGGGATTTTGACTTTCTAGCGCAGGAGTTTAGGTTGAAAGGAAAATAGTGAGATCGATTTTATGATACCAATGGAAGCCGCTATATTGATTTCTCAGTTGGCTCTTGACTGGGGGAATCTTACGTGGATGTTGGCAAACTTTCATCTGGAAGGTATGACCCAGTGAAGGGGACGTCTATTTTTCTCAACTCGGAAACTCGTCCTTATCTCCTACCCTACCCTTACACGTGCCTCCTGTTAAATCATTTCACAGTGGTGGACCTATACTACCATTTGACATCATTCTTTCCCCGAGGTGAGTGATACGAAGCCTTCACTCGACACACCACACGGCACTGACATAAGTCTAAATATCACCCATCGCACGAGAACTCCCCGAACCCCCTCACGACACCATCCGACAGGTGATGTCACAAACCGCCGAGCCTCGCTCCCGTTACTCTAATGACGAAGACTCCTCGGATGAAAACGAAGGAGAGGAGAGGAGAACGCGGACTAGATTGGCGGTATCCCTCGCAGACTTCAGGTCATGTCGTGAGGAAACACCTCTGGATTCAAATCCCCTCGCCCATTATTGTCATGGAATTCAAGAGGCAAAGTGGAGCAGACTTTGTGCTGTCATAAATGTTGTTGCCTCCAAAGAAACACCGTCGAAGAAATATGTGATATCCGATAGGAAATACATTTTCTTAAAAGGGGTTGTCATGCGTCTAGATATGCCCGGGGAAGAGAAGTCTGGGCTCGACTTCATGGACCTGTCTGTCCCATACACACTATACGCACTATAAATACAATATTACACGTAAGTGATGAATTCTTACCAGCAGGTTCTTGCTCCTAGATCTCTTCTGCGTGTAAATGAATCCACCACTTTCCCCTCCATTTCCCCAACACGTGGAATGAAAAAGAGTGCTGACTCCGGATTTCTGATCCTCAGATGGCTTCCAGGGAACAAGTAAACAAGATCAAAGGAAATTCAAGGACATCATGCCCTTTAAAGTTCATGAAGGCTGAAGCTCGCAAGAACGGATCTCGAACCTACGCATTGTTCTTGATCCAGTCGGCGTTCTGAACAGCAATAAGCTGGCATACGAGCGCGGATGAACGGATTTGATCAAAGCCTGCGCCTATGCAGAGATAGCACAAGGACATGCGTCTCCTGTGCCGGTGGATAACGAGGATGTGAGACTTTAGCGAAACTTCCTGGCAAAGGGGCGACCGTCGGCCCTTCCAAAAACCTTCCACTATGAATCGGTGTTTTATTCCCAATGAGGTCTCGATGGACAAAAGAGGCTTTCTTCCAGCCATCATCTCTTGTGATGAAGTTTGTCGTCGGGATCGTGATGACCCAACGGGCGTTAAGTATGAACTCCGAGTATGCTCTTCATCATATCGCATGAGGTACTAGTAAGGCTATTTTTTGTGTCATGTACCTAGGTAGTACAGGCCAGGCTGCCTTTTTTGAGCTAATTATAGGCATGAGAATAACGGTATTCCGGCCTTAAGAGCGGCTACTACGTGTTGCTATCTTTTCGGGGAGTTATGGTTGAGGGAAGTCCTCTTGGGGCTTACTTCACAGGTGGCAGAGCTTTTGGACTTTCCCTCGCCTCTGACAAAGATTTTTGGCAGATTAGTTTCAGACTAAAACTAACATCATATAACATACAAGATGCTACTTTTATCAAATGCTCTCATTCTCTTATAAGACATAAGGTACAAGTACTACTAAGTGATTTTCGATGCGGGGTACTGTAGCGGGGTAAATCGCCGACACATTCAGTTGTGAGGCAAGATTCATCTCATTTTTAGCTTGCCCTCTGGTGATATATCATTCCGACTTTAATATATAGGCAATACAGAGTATCTCAGCTAAACTGAGATTAAACGAAACATTCCTTTTTATGGCTAATTCGCCCTATTCCTTGCTCTTGGATGTAACAGTAGCTTGCCGCTAGAATATCAAGATTCCTGACGACGCGAACCCTTTGTCGTCATCGACACCAACCCCCCAAAATCCAGTCGCAATTGCAAATAAACCACCACTAAAACTGAAGATATACTTCATCCACCATGGCCCAAGCCGGCCTCCTCAATTCCTTCCTGGCAGCCGTGCAGGCAAGCTCATCAGTCCTGCTCGTCATATCCTACGGAGCCATCGCAGCGCGCCTATCGCTCCTGGACAGCACCAACGCGAAATCCATCTCCAAAATATGCGTCAAGCTATTTCTCCCGGCCCTGCTGCTGACGAAAATCGGGTCAGAGCTGCATTCAGGGTCCGCGCAGCGGTACGTGGTGATTCTGGTCTGGGCGCTGATCGCGCATCTCGTGTCGTTTCTGATTGGCGTTGGTGCGCATCTGCTCTTGGGCATGCCGGATTGGATCACGGCGGCTATTATGTTTAATAATACGACGAGTTATCCGCTGTTGCTGATTCAGAGTCTGGATGAGACGGGCATCTTGGGGAGTCTGATTGTTACGGATGAGTCGACTAGGGAGGCGATTGAGAGGGCTAAGTCGTACTTTTTGGTCTTTGCTACTGTGTCGAGTTGCTTGACGTTTGCGGTGGGCCCGAGACTTATTGATTCGGAGCATGCTCCTGATGAGCCGAGTGATAAAGCGGGTGGGGATGAAAGCGAGGGTGAGGGTGAGGATGAGGATGAGGAGAATGGAAATGGGACTGGGACTGGGAATGGAGAAGGACGGGGTGAAAGTGATGAGGAGGAGGATCTCTCACCTACTGATCAGACCCATCTTCTGCCTCGGAATTTCCCACGGCCATCTATTTCCTTCTTCCCGTCCAAAGCCCGCGAGCCCTCCAAAAAACCCACCACCCACGACCGCCGCCCCTCGCTCGTCACCAAGAAACGCTGGCTGAAAACCAGCGACCGCACTCGCTGGTGGATCCTCTTCCTCTACGACTTCCTCAACGCGCCTCTCCTGGGCGCCGTCCTCGGCGCCATCATCGGTCTCATCCCCGCACTCCACCGCGCATTCTTCAACGACACGCAAGACGGCGGCATCTTCACTGCATGGCTCACCGCATCCCTGAATAGCATCGGCGGGCTCTTCGTCCCGCTGCCCGTTGTGGTAGCAGGCGTATCGCTCTACACGGCCATGAAGAAGTCCCGGGCTCAAAGCGCGGAGGAATCGTCGGCGAGCGGCACGCCGTGGCTGACGACCGTTTTCGTGCTGGTGGTTCGGTTCGTGGTGTGGCCTGTTATTTCGATTGCTGTTGTCTATGGGTTGGCGAAGAAGACGCATGTGCTGGGCGAGGATCCGATGTTGTGGTTTGCCATGATGCTGATGCCGACTGGACCGCCGGCTATGAAGCTTATTACCATGGTGGAAGTTAGTGATTGTGATGAGGCGGATGAGAACAAGATTGCGAAGTTGTTGACTGTGAGTTTCTCCCTTTTTTCTGGTTCGTGTTTGAGTTGAGCTGTGTACGGAGTATTGACCGGGGTTGTGTTGTAGATATCCTATGTCATTTCTCCGATTCTGGCGTTTACCGTTGTAGGCAGTTTGCGTGCTTCTCAGGCTGCGATTGGAGGGTGACAATGCACTGGGTAGCGTTCTCTGGATTTCGAGGACTTTTGGAATTACAGTATATGGAATCGGCGTATAATATCAGCTTGGAATTCGGCACCAAAATCTAATCGCCATACATCCTGTTTGTATGAGTACTATTGTAACTGTAACCTATGTATAAAAGGAAAGTACTTTAAAGTAGTACTCTCACTTCAAGGGACAGTTTCGCCTCGCCCCGATCACAACTTCAACGAGTGCACATATGACTCGGCTTGAAGAACTACCCCAACCCAATATAGAGTCGTCAAGATCGTAAAATGAGAAACACTATATGCCGCGATTCCTAAAACAGGCACTCATATAAACAAGGTTTACCAAGCTAGACTACGGAAAATGGTAGAAAGTCTCTAGCTAAATCATCCCAGATGCCTCGAACCAAGACGTTACTCACTCAGCCCAGTGAGTACCGTATCTTCTGCATCTCGCAACCTGCTATACAAATTCTTCTGTACCGGCCAACAAACAAACAGATACTTGAATGTTAAACCATGTCGGTGTTATGATTTTTAAGGTCACAGACTCATTTGGCCATCAACCTAGACCGAACCGCAATAACCTTTACTTCATAGCAGCTACCTACTATCACACCTTCCCCTCCCTAGGTACTCTCACCACGTCCACCAGCTTATTTATGCCCACGCACTTCTTCATTCCTCAAAACCTTAAAATCTCAAAACGCAAACCATTGCAGCACGTCCTCTACCATCGCGTTAAATACTCCTGGTAACACAATTCAGTTACCGAGGGGTCGTTGGGTTTAGTATTTAATTAGTTGGGGGAAAGTGGATTTACTTCTGCGAATCGCGCCTTACTGGCAGTTCAACTCGAGGGAGGCTCATACATAAGTTGCGTTGGGGAACGGTGAATGGGTATAAGTAGCTGGTGAACCGGCTTGATGGAGTGGAGATGTTTGTTTTGGAATTGAAATAGTTTTGTAAGCTAAGAAGCTGGTTTTAAAGGTATATATATATATGTGTCTTGTAAATGCAATTTGAATTGGTGATGCTGCGTCGTTCTGTTGGGAGAGGCGGGATACTTTCAAGGGCAACACCACTCGTACTGTAGCCCTGGCGGTCATCAGTATTTACAGTGCCACACCTCTAAATATATTACTGCGAGTGGCTTTTTGAAGTAAGATATTAGCATCTTATAAGACATGACTATGTCGTCCTTTCCGGGCACTACCTGAATACCCAAATCCCCTGAGCTATTTCTCATCTGAATGTTACGAGCCTGGTCTCTGATTCTTTAAATATATCTCTTTCAGCCATTTCACTCACCCAGGAGTAGCTGGAACAGAATCCTCTCCTTGAAAACTAACGAAACTCCTCCTCGACGACCTCTTAGACTTCGGAAAGTGATTGCAAGCATAATGATCCACACGCTCCCTCCAGTCCCGAAAGCCTCTCGAGCAATTAATATACGTGCAAACCCTAGGCCAGTCAGAATCGACAGGGTAGTGCCAATCCTCAGTCTTCCTCGCACTTTCGAGCGCTGCCTTCCGCCGCAGCTCCCCCGGATGCGCATTTTCCAGATGGTGCTTCAATCCCGTATATCGTTTCCGCCGCACACTATGCCGGCTCCTCGCCTCCTCGCACTGCAGTACGTGCTCTACACAAGTCGCCAGCGCAGAATATGTCTCGGAACACGACGCGCAAGAAAGGTGTCCTTGACCGCTACTGCCAGTCTCAGACACCGCGCAAAGCAAGCACAGGAACTTGTGCTGCGCCCAGTGGACGTCTTTCTCGTGTCTTGCCCACGACGATGGCGATTTGAACGTCTCGGAGCAGCCGGTGTATGTGCAATGGCAAGGCCGATCCTGCGTTGAGGTACTCGCTTTTGTTGGGTTGGTATCTGAAGGCTCTCCTGCTTCTGTGAAACAATCGAGATCGTGAAAATTAGACCTTGTAACTGTTGACTCGTGATCAATATCTAGATGATCGTCACTACGACCGATTTGAAGAGGCAGAGCGGGTCCCATTCCCGAGCAGCGACGCCCTCGAAACCAATCGTCTATTTTCTCGAAGCCGAGTTCAAGAAAGTCTGCTAGTTTTGTCTTTTCCTGATACGAAGGATCGAGTGTTTTGAAGCTGCCGTACGCTTCTAGAACTGCAGCTTGAAAATCCTCGTCTTGTCTTTCGTCTATTCCATCCTCTACACCCGTGAATCGCGCGCGTTTTCTCGGTCGTTCTTCCGTTTCTACGAGAGGGTATGTTGTTATACCAGCTTTAGGGATACCGAGCAGTGGTCTGAATTCTTCATTCGCAGTCGCCGCAACCTTTGTACGCGTTAGATTTTATCGCTGGCATAGCATGCATGGTTCCAACGTACTTGGTCCCACGAAGCTAAGTCTTCCAGCGGATCGTCCTGTTGCATATCTGCCACTCCGTTCACGGCCACGCTGTCAATCTCCTGAGCTTCGTTACTCTCTTGCTGGCCCAGAAGTCCGCCAGGCTCATTTATGGCCTCGAAGTCGAAGAAGCTCTCGATGTCTTCGAGGGCAGAGAGCTCTGGTGGGGCAACATTCGGATTCCACCCTCCGTGTTCGTGCCCGTGGGCAAATAGATCTTCTTGGGCGCCAAAGCCGTTGGCAATACTGCCCGGCGATGGCACATTACCTGCCATGAATTCTGGAGCGCACCCTCTGCGGACGGGTCGAAGGCATGGTTGGGAGTTCTGAGTTGGCGGGGAGGTTCAGGTTCAGAAGAGCTGGATTGTGGCGCAGCTCTTCTCTCTCGTACACTTTAGCCACAGCAACTTCCCAACGTCGCACGCGGCATCAACCTTCAAGAATCATTCTGGTGATGCTTCTCTTGTAAGAAGTGAAGGTCCTTAGTAAGGTGCACCGTTTGGTTGAAGTAGGCCACTGAGACATCATGGTGGGTTGTACACTTCGTTAGCTGATTATTCCACCGTCCGTCAAAACAAGTGTTTAGTCTCGATGAAGAGTCGAACAGAAGTCAAAATGACTTCTCAAGTGGCTCTAGTAGGAGGTCAGTTTTGTACATAAAACATGTCTGAGGGCATCTCGTGCTTCAGGATCACAACTTAGCGTGAAAGGCTACCTGGACATATTATGTCTTTTGATTGTTAGCTTCATTTCTTTTGGTGTTTTCTTTCTGTGCACTCTTGATGAGAGAGGTCCAAATACACAATCTGATATTTATATTTGAATATCTCAAGCCTTTTCCTCCGCGTCTTCATACACGTCTGCTTTTGCACCCGGCATCTTAGTCAACTGCTAAAGTAAGTCCCTCAAACAGTTCCCAGATACCCACATATCGATCCGCCCTCTCCCCGTTGCTAACCACCTTCACAATATCAATATCGAAATCCGTAGGCCACCCACTCACACATCTAATCGTCCAATCATTTGAGTCAACTGCTTTCCTAGAAAGGAAAGCGTACTCAACCACGAGTCTCTTCCACTTCGGGGCTCTGTTCTGCACAAAGGCATCGAAGGGTGGTTTTGTCATCATTTCCAGACTCATCTCTTGACTGTGCGGATTGAAACCTCTTCTTGGTCGCCTTCCATGTTCATTGATGAGTTTCTCCCTTCGGAAATCGATGAGGTCTACAAGGTTCGAATCGAAGGGGATCAAAACCATCGAGTCAAAGGATTCTTCCCGTATCCACTCGGGCTCGCCAACTGCAAACGTGAGGTGGGTGAGCTTAGGGCATTGTTCGTAGAAGTACTGTAGAATCTTGAAGAAAAGATTGCCTCCTGTGAATTTTGAAGTTAGTCTTGTCTGCCTAATATAATAGACTTTGGGCCAGTGTTCCATAGACCTGAAACCCATTCTCGTTTCGAGACGATCAACGAAAGACATATATCCTTCAGATGGGGACTTACCTGGCGGCACAGCCCGCAAGATCAGCGCGACATTCTGCACACGAGACAAATCGAGGTGCTCTCCGATGCGACCTAAACACTCAAAGCCACGGTCGCCAAACAGAAACTGATCTCTCTCAAAGTCACATTTTACTCCAGTGTGTCCTCTGTACGTAACACTAGGACCCCTGAGCTTGGACTTAGTTTTGTCGTTATAAGACTCAGCAACGAATGGCTTGTAGGAACTTTGTGCCAATTCCCGAGACTCTGTATTAGTGGACAATAGCGAGGTTTTCGATGCGATAACATTGCAGTTCAGCCCTTCTGATGAGAACAGGAGAGTTAGTCTTACTTTTTCAACGAACATGATTCAAGACACACGAGATATCCCTAGGGTGGGGCCAAGTAACCAACCTACCTGTTTCAGACCATTCATCACCCCCACTCCAGTAGGTTATGGTATTCCAGCTTGTCAGGAGCTGAACGACTCTACCACGCGGTAACGCATATTTCCATATTTGGAGTCTCAACTCTGTCGGTAATCTGGGGAATGGCGCAAATTCCGGGGTTGACTGCTTGACTCTACTTCCATCCGTGACTTCTGCTCCTGTTGGTGTCGCATGTCAGTAATCATTCACTTATTCTGCCTCATTCTTGGACATGAAACCCGGCACTCTGCGTTGTGTCTTGCTCCTTCTGACACCTGGGCCGTCTGTTGCTCTATCTTCTGCCACCCCCCGATCAATTGCCAACACCAGTGGAAATAAAGCTGTAAACTTACTCTGGAACCCGCTAACTGTGGCCAAGGCATCATCCAATTTAGGCTTCGTATGTTCCGGAAGCCCTTCAGAGAGCAGTTCCACCAAGCCACCTTGATTCATCAAGCCGACATGAGCATCTCTTGGCGTTTCCGTTTCCAACGAGTCGACCAGTTCCTTGCCACGCACTGCTTTGTCCTGCGGGTCCGGTATATCTGCATCTGACGCAGACGTGGAAAAGAGGATTTGGCGATCCCCTTCAGCTGCAGCTGCCACCACCTCATCGATTGTATCATCCTCTAGAATCAAGGGCAGCGTGTTATCTGCCATCGATAGTGTATCGGCTGTATGTTGCTGTATCTCTCGAGGTTCCATGGTGTGATGTGCCGGAATTTGTTTGGAAGAATAATATTGCAAGGAGCTGTCTTTTTCTTGCGCTTGAAACCTTAAATACGTCGTTGAGATTGGATAACTTAGGTCAAGTTAATAAGCATCAATTCAATATTGCTATCCCATAGGTTTGGGTTTTGTGAATTTGGAATGTTGTCACTGGTTAAAAAAAAGAGTTGAGGCATGCGTTCACAAGAATTTAAATCTATAAATTTCCACGCACCTAGCCCAGCGGATTTAACGATTATTGGAATTTAAATGCTGGCGTGGATGGTAATGGTAATGGAAATTGAGTAATAATTAAACCTCTACACAAAACACAAGAATACATATGACGGATATTATTTGGCAAAACATGCGAAGAATGAAAAGGGGCCTAGGATTTTGAAGAACTCACGAGAAACTCGCTTACCGGTACTTCAATAGCATTAGAAATAGTCACTTTTTGATTGAGAGTCTTCATTGTATGGCATTAGCTATCTTCTAGGCAAACACAATGATTTATGAAGAGTTCTAAGCAGCGTATCCATATCTCCACCTGAATGATCTGAAGAGACATGCTTGCGAAATCTGTGCGAAACAGGCTGCCGCTGAATGTGTGAAAAGGAGAAAAAACTTTCCACTTCAATGGGTGCAACCAATAAAACAATCGCCAGAGTCTGCCACCATCGTAGCCTCCTGCTCTACTTGGTCCTATTCTGGAATCCATCGCTGGGACTTACAATGCTCACATAAGTTCTCAAGAAGATGGGGAAGAGTGCCTCTATCGTATGGCCTGAAGCTTCCATCAACCAATAGGACGGGCTCCCAATGCAAATGCCTCCCATTATCATAAAAACCATTATAATCATCATAATCATCATCATCATCATCATCATCATCATCATCATCATCATCGTCATTATTGTTGCATTCGAAGCATATTGACCAGTATGGACGTCCCACTCCTCTTCTCACCATCATGGCAATATCAACTTCCAAATCTTTCTTGCTGGCCCTCGACTTGCCATATGCTGGATTAAGATGGATTTTGCTCATTGTATCATCTCCTTCCTTGACCACGGAAGAAAGATCTGCTCTTACTTTCGGATCAAACTTGAGCATTTCTTTCGGGGTAGGAATTGCAACAAGCTGGTGTTCGTATCCAAGGGGCTGGAAGAGACTTTCGGAAAAGCTGCAAATCGTCAATCGCTGGACAGAAGGACGCAATGCATTGATCATCTCGAGGTAGTCCAGTAGATAGGTAGCGATGTCGTATGCACAGATTGCTATATGGTTGACTCCGCCTAGAGTTGACAGAATTTGATCGGCGTCGTCAAAATCAAATACTCCGCTGCTCAGATGTACGAAAACTGTATCGATTTCCTTATTGACATAGACAAACGGTAGGTCATGACAGGGCTTACGACGACCTCCAGGAAACGTGAGAGCGTCGTATTTTTGGTATTTGACTTTGACCTCGTCATGCGCCTCCCGGCAGACTTGGGTGACAGCTACGACTGTCTTTGCTGTGGAGTTGATTTCCTGACAGATTATTCTGACAGATTCGGCCCGGGCCACACCAAGTGTTCGTGGGAATAAAACCATCGGAAGAGGAACCAGTCGGGGCCCGGGGATGGTCTTCTTCCAGATCTTGATGCGTAATTCGATGGGAAGTTCTGGAAATAGCATGAATTCGGTCAGTGGGGCCACTGTAACGCAAGTGTCGAGTGATGGATGACTGCTCTAGCTCTGGAGTAACACGTTAGCAACGAAAAGAAACACGGGGCTAGGAACCTTCCCATAGGTGAATGTTCATACAATTGACCGCATTTACGATCTGAAGTGACATGTCCCAACATTGATAGCTGGTCCTTATCCTCGGAAGCGTGCGTCTGCAGTGGCAAAGACTCTCGAGGCTGAGAATCACCTTCAAAGAATATCAGCAATACCCCCATATTTGGGAGAGACAGAAGAGACTTACCCTTAACATCCACAGCATCATCTACTTGCTTCAGAGTGACAACCGCATGGCCCAAGATATCATATGCTTGGGAGACACTCTGCTCATCGGTATTCAGAGACAATCGATTCACTGCAAACGACCATCTTGTCAGCTCCAAAGATCAACAAGGCACATCTTCATCAAGAAAGCACTCACGATCAGGCATCTCAGCGCCGTCAATACCATCTACTTTGTTGCACTCACGTCCTTCAATTGCGTCTTGCATCGTTGCGTCTTCAATTGGGATGTATCTCGAGATCGAGTTTGAAGTTGAAGGGAAGAAGAAAGAAAGTTGGAAGCGCAGAACAGAAGTCGCTTCGCATCTTCAAAGTATCGCGCTTCCCCAAATAGGAAATCCACTTCGAGCGGTAGACAGGGGCAGCCACGTAACCTACCAGCTACTCAATGCCATTCCACTTGAATCATTAGTACCTAGAGTGACACTTTACATGCAAACTCCAAATCATCACTTGCAATCGAAGCTCTACACAACACCCCATCATTCCACATAAAGAAATAACCCCAAATCTCCAACACCAACTTTGGGGTCTGGAACAGGTTCAGCAGCGTTATTCAAAGCGTCAGGTCAGAGAAACTCGGAAATCCAGTCAGGGCAGTACTGTAAACCCCTCAAACCACCTTAGAACCACGTCTGCGAAGTTTGAGGTGGAAAGCTGGTCCTGGTTCGGCTGGACAGTTTTGTTGCATGGCGATGTTTGTTCAGCGATAAAGACGTAAAAGCCCAACCCAACATCTGATTCTCATCTTACATCAATCCAACCCATCCTAACCCAACCTCCCCAATCCACAAACACCCAAGAAGTAAATTCCCGTACATCTCCCCCCCTATCCACCCATCCACCCACCCATCCATCCCCATACCCGTCTCCACTCCTCTCCAAACCACAACCCTCCCCTTCTCCACCCACAACAATCCTCTCAAACCAAGAATCCCCTACCAATCAACCCAATTTACTTCAAGAGATAAGTACACACTTACTAGTGATTCCTTCCCCCACGAAAAGCAGAAAGAGAAAGAGAATTACAACCCCAGGTACCTAGTCCGACTAGATCTTCGCCAGGACCAAAGATATTGACATAACGCAATTGATTCTTGAAATCGAGAATGGAGATACGGGCAATAAACACAAGGCGTAAAACCCATACAGTACCGGAGATCTACGCGCCCAATCATTCCATTTGAAGTAAGTCAGAAAAAAGCAAACCTCAACTCACCACACCCAATAAATAAACTCAAACACGCTCAGAATAGCAATTTCATATTACCACTCCGCTTTAGTTTATATTCACAGCAAAATATGTTTTCTACCCCGAAGCACAGGCAAAAGTATAATCAAGGACTCCGCACTCCTTCTTATTCCAGCCATCCAGTCCAGTCTAGTCCGAATGAACGCCATTACACTTTCCTTCCAGGGTATCATAAGCCAGTCCATTTTCCAGTTTCATTCTGCTTGCGCGAATAATCTATCCTCCCAAGTAAAGAACATGCCAATTGAAAAGAGCAACTTTTTTACACACTCGCGGCCCCCTTCTATCGTAGCAAACTCGATGTCTGTCTGTGTACTGAAATATGGTGCAAAAATGAAAGAAGCAAGACGAATGTGTGATAAGTGAATTCACAGAGGAATCACCGTCCAACACCAAACAAATACGCCAACTGCGTCACGTCAAGTCTTCCAAGACTCTTATTAGCACCCTCGTCAAGGGCAGCATTGACCAGCTTCTCCTTCTGCTTCTGCAACTCAATAATCCGATCCTCAACCGTATCCTCGATCAAAATCCTATGGACCTGAACCGGTTTCTGCTGACCAATACGATATGCTCGGTCGACGGCCTGGTATTCGATGTACGGGTTCCAAAATGGGTCGAGGATTATGACGCGAGAAGCGGCAACGAGGTTAAGGCCAGCATTCCCGGCTTTGAGTGAGATGAGCATGATCTTGCATTTCGGGTTGTCGGTAAAGCGGACAATGGCATCGTTGCGGGCGTCGCTGTTCATACCGCCGTCGTAGCGTTCCATTGCCCAGCCTCGCTCGTCGATGGGGACTTGGAGGAGATCTAGTAGGGAAACGAATTGACTAAAGACAATGGTCTTTTCGCCTTCTTCTTGAAACTGGTCTAAAAGGTCCACGCACTTGTCGACTTTGGCGGAGGGTTGCCAGTTCTTGCGAAGATAGCGAAGGTATTGGCGTTTACCCTTGGCGGATCTCGAGGCTTCTTTCTTCAACATCGCGAGCGACAAATGCGGTTTCTCCTTCTCTTTTCCCTTGCCCTTCTTGTCCTTCTTACTGCGTTTCGAAGACTTCTTGGTCTTGGATCTGGATTTTGCCTTGGGCTCAACCTGAACCTCATCGTCGCCTTCATTAACACCCTCGTCATCAGCTTCCTCCTCATCCTCGGTATCAACAACGCCATCAGGGACAACAAAATCTCTCAGATCTCCATCACTGTCAGCATCATCCTCAACCTCTGTTTCGGAATCGGAGTCGGTGCTATCATCGTCGCTAACGCCAGGGGCGGCAGCCTCATCATCATCACCGGCTGCATTAGGGTCATGAACCTTTTTGAAGGTGCGGTAGTCAATAACCTTATTTGGGTCGAGGATGCCACGGCATTCGGGACATTTTGCATGGGCTGCACCTTCATTCCCGTCAGCGATATTCTGCTGCGCAGCTGTGGTCGATATCGAAGTGAGGCATTCAGGGCACGTATTGTGACCACAGGGAATAATGATACTCGGGTTTAGTACTCCATCGTAACAGATGGGGCACTGGCATATTGTCAGCAAATACAGATAAGGGGGGGACTTGACGGCTTACCTCGAATCCATCCGCCTCGAGTAGCCTGGCAACAACATCCGGCAAAAGGCCTCGAGCTAGTTCTTGCATTTTCTCTGCCGTGAGATTTTCTGCAATAGGGGACGCCTCGTCGAAATCTGTGATTAAATGCGGATGGCAGCAGGCCTGTCGAAGACGCAATAGAAGGACCAGAATGTTCGAGTAGTTTTTGCCAACTGTGTTTTGTCTCAGATACTTGTTGAACTGGATTTGTGTCTTGGACTCTAGGGCTTGATAGAACGCTAGCTCATCATCGCTAAACACAACGTGCTGGGTCTCGATTGTTTTTGGGGGCAAAGTTATGATGGGCTTGCCATCAATCTGTGATTGTTTCGTACGACGAAGAAGGATCGCCTTCAAAACAGTCTGCAATCTCTGCATCGCTCGATCGGCATCATACTTTTTCGAGGAGCCTTTTGTCAACATACCGAACTCCTGTGGTTTGTCAGTTAATTGTCCGCAGCAGGTGAGAAAGGGAGGGGCCACAAACTGTGTTGAACCTCTGCCACTCGTTATAAGGCTTGATCCTCAAGAAGTGTATCAAAGAGTATAGCTCCCCAACATTATTCATCATGGGAGTTCCAGTAAGGCAGAGTCTGAAGACAGATTTGAGAGTACAAGCAGCTCGAGCCGACCGTGTACTCTTGTTTTTGATGCACTGAGCCTCGTCGAGGATGATACGGTAGAATAAACTCTTCGGCCCTAACATAGGGAAGAGCTTTTTCATCGGTGTCTGATCAACGTCACGATTGCCGGACTTTTTCTCCTTTTCGAGGTAAGTTTCTAGGCGTTTATGCTCAGCCCCTAGAGTGCCGTAACTCGTCAAAACAACATCGAAGTTTCGAAGCTCATCCCAATTGGTCTTCTTGTTCTGTCCGTGGACTAATTTAGTGCTTAGTCTATGACTGCCGTTGATTTTCTGCCGAATCTCACGCTCCCATTGACGGAGTAGTGCGACCGGGCCAACAATAAGGGTAGTCTACGAGAAATTAGTATATTCTCTATTCATGAGAGATGCAAGTACGTACCTTGCGAGCCCGATCAGCAGATGGCCTAGTCAAAATCAAAGCCAAAGCGCTAAGAGTTTTTCCCAATCCCATATCATCAGCGAGAATACCACCTTTGTTGGTTCCTTGCTCCATTGATTTGAGCCAAGTTAAGGCAACCTTTTGATGTTCATACTGAAACGTTGTTAGCATTGAGCGACAATTGAACACAAACTCAACGACCTACCAAGGGATATTTGAGACCTTCCGGTGTTCCTTCTCTACTTTCAGCAGGTAGATCAACGTCGGCACAAATGTTCTGTAGCAACGACTTGATTTCTTCGCTGTTCTTGCGAGGATCATTGACGATGTCGTCGTACTTCTCTCTCATTTCCCCGCTAAAGTCATACCTAGAAATACTACCTAGGCTGTAGGGATCATCGGAGCTTTGCGCATTTGCACGACCAAAGATACCCAATAGTGGATCCGATTGTGGAGCATCGTAGCCACTGCTCAAGCTGTTCACATGGTATCCCAATCCAGGTTCTTGCATTGGTATACCGGTTCCTACAGGTGTGTAAGCAGAGTGAGGATACACAAAATTTCCCGAGTAACCACCGGGCATTCCCATGTCCACGCCCATGCCAGACTGTTGAGATGGGTATCCAGACGAACTCATGGAGCCTGGTGGTAATGCAGGATAGGATTGAGTGTGCATCCAGCTTGGACGTTTCTGCTTACCATACATCGCTTGCTGCAAGGCAGTATTGGTAGCAGATTGCTCGAGACGACTAAGAGCAGCATTACCAGCGGCTATTTCTTCAGGTGAAAGGTTTGGAAGCTGGTCCTGTGTTCCAAATATTCCACTAGATATTGTAGGGTGTCGTCCATTGTCACGAAACGCCGAAGGGGGGATGATCTCTATGTCGGAATCACTAGCAATAGAGGAATCATCTTGGAAGGTACCAGGGATCGAGTACTTCTGCTCCGCCTTGACGGGCGCAAAAGAATTCATACTGGAAGGATTGCCGCTGTTCTGCGACGAATGTAACCCAAATCCAGTTTCCGACTTTACAGAGCCAGCTGCACCATTGTTCCAGCCAGGTGGAAGCTTCCTGGCTGAAGCTGCATGTGCGTTTTCACGATTGCTTGATGCTATGGTCGATGAGCTCGACACCTTACGCACTCCAGACATTCGATCGTATGCATTATTTGCAGAGCTGGAAGATGTGTTCGCGTATGAAGAGCTCGACGCCTGGAGATTGCTAGGATTTCTATTAAAGCCCGAAGGTCCCGAGGTAGAGGGTGGATTCATTACTGCAAAGCCATCGCTCTGTAGACTACGAGCAAAGTCTTCGTCCAACTTCTGTTGTTTAGCCTGATCCTCCGCAGCCTTCTGGTTTCGGTAGAACTGGTCATCGAAAGCGGTAAATTCGTCATCCCTAATTAGAATGGTTAGCTTTACATGTTAAAGCAAGAATACGTAGGCGAATTAGGAAGTTCAAGACCAAGAGCTAAAAGTTGACACTCGAGGGGAAAATGAAGTTGTGAACAAACATAGTGAGGTCGAAAAAACCATCACCAATCATAGGGTATCCATACCCTGAACTTTCACCGGGAGTTGCTGGACTTGTGTATGGGCTCGGAGAAGTACGTCGAGATTTGTTGTCTCCGTATAAGGGTGGTGCTAGCCCTCCATCGATGTGTTTGCTATGTGTGCGTTTGCGGGACACGAGGCTCATCGAGGAAGGTCTGGTCATTTCTGGGATCGATTTCGCAGAGTGCGAGTTCGGGGTAGAAGCTGTTGAATCAATCCCTGACTGGCCGTGTGATTGCTCCTGATCTGCCATGAAGAGTCAGATATGATGGGACATGTAGAGTAGAAAGGGATATTGAAAAGGAGATATGCGAATGTAATTTGCGGCTTCGTGCATAGGAAGCAAAAAGAAAGCAGTGGACTTACTCATATAACCATCCATACCGTCAACGGCTCCCTCAGCGATAGGATTCTTAGAAGGTGTCTGGTTTGAAGACGAAGCTTGCGAAGATGCCAGTGATGATATATCGCGAGAAGAATTCGAGGCTGTAGGCTGACGGCCGCGCCTCAAGTCCTTCAGCTTTTTCTCCAACCCAGCTATCTCTAGCTTCACTTGCTGTGTTGCATCCTCCTTGTCCTGTACGGTATGGTCGATAGACTGGAGAAGAACTTTCTGAAAGCACAGTTCGTCCATGAGTTCCTCCATTTCCGGTGTCTGTGATGCGGCTGCGGCCTGCTGCGAGTCTGCCATGTTGTACAATGGGTCGGGCGACGCCTAGCTGTGGCGAGGCGATAGACGGACAGACGAGGCTGCGGGAGTTGGTTGGTGATGAGGTTATCCGTCAAAATGACAGATTAGGCCTCTTGCTTTCGTTCTTCAAAGTAATAGGTGGTCATCTGGACTTTCGGGACGTTGGAAGTAGAAAAGAGCGGCAGGTTAAATATCAAGGGTCCATGGGTACAGTACATTTAGGTATAGATCGCAATATTTCTTGAAGGTTCATGCGCGACCGCGTCTTGACATCGATCCTGCTTTAGCGACCCCACAGTCTTATCAAAAGGGGAAAGGCCGATCAGCGAAGTATTGCACGTGATGATTAGGGCGCTGATGATATGGTAGGTAGCGTCTTCTAACAAGTTCCTGAATTTACAAACTTGTAAAGCATTATTGTATTTAATGTCTACATCTTGTAGACTTATCTAGAAGTATCTAAGCTAGAATGCGATTCCAGCTCTATCACTTCCCCTCATTATTTCAGCTTAAGGAGATAGCCCAAGGTTATTCTGGATATAAATTCCACAGGCCAAACTTTTCTTCAATCCGATGGCTTATTCTAGTTTTGCAGACATATTAATGAGTCAGCCAGCTTACCTTCTAAATGAGAGAACCAAGTCGGATTCACAAGTTGGTATTGAATTGATTTACTTGTATTGAAAATTATTTTGTTTTGTTACCTATTGCTCTACACTTATGTATCTGAAAGGGAAAAAAGAAAAGAAAACTTTCGCGCACCTTTCCATTGTCGTCAATTTGGGTTCAAAAGAAAGACACTATTCCAGCTTTGTTCAGTTTAGACATAGCAATGAAAGTAGCATCTTTAGTCAAGGGAATACCATCATAAGTAGCGACAGACAAGACAAAAGAAAAGATATGGAGTCAAGAAAATATAGGTCTTGCGACCAACGTGGGTGGGGCGACTCAGTTTAGAGCCTCGTCAAACGTGTAGTTATTCGGATACCAACCAGTGGCTGTAATGTATCCTGGGTCAAATTTTGCCTCCCCCAGGAGATCAGACATGGAGATATTACCTTGTGCACCTGTAAACTCGGAGCCGTCAAGTACAAACTCCATGTCATCGGCATATCCTAGAGTGGCCTGTGGTGTAGCTTCGCTGTAGCTCAATGGATCTAGCATATCTATCTCACTGAAGTCGGGATTAGATAGCATCGGGTCCCCAAAGCTAGTTGGCGGTGCTATGAAATCTGGCATAGCAATCATATCTTGCCCGTTCCCAATACTCGTGAATAGGGAACTAGAGATTGGAACATATGGGAGCTGCATGGTGGATTGCTTCGAGTGAAGATGCATGCCCATAGTGAGAGTTTCGCCATGGCGTCGAAGCTTCTTCATCGAGCCCTCAATAGTAGAAGAGCGCCAAGCGGGAAAGCGGCCACAGCCTTCGCAGATCCGGTCGAGAAGCTCTCGTTCGATAGAAACAAACCATTCGATAAGAAGCCGTTTGATACCGGTATGAGCCTATGTTGTCAACGATTTTCTTATCGACGTCAAATCTCAACTCACTGCATGATGAAGACTGCCACCGTTGATGTGACCCTTAAAGTAAGCGAGCTCTCGGCGCAGAACGACAGCAGCGCCGTAAGCATTAATGGACCTGTCTGTCGGCTCGTTCTCCTGATCATCGACTCGATTTGCTTCCAAAGTTCCGCTCATGAGCTGCTGGAGACGACGTATCATCAGGTATTTGAATTGTGTCTCGATATTATATCCATTGAAGTTATTGTCCACCTGATCCCCATCGCGATTCGTATCCGCTTGCTCAGTCACCTCGACGACCGAGCAAAGGAGGTGTAGGTAGCCTCCGGTGAGAGCAGATGTGGATATCAGTGTGGAAGCTCCTTTCTTAGCCTTGACCTCTGCTGAGAACCTGCGAGCCAAGCCATCGATTGAACTGATGGTATCCTTGTTTTGGGTTGTAAATGGACCAGAGATATCCAAGGAGACCTCGACTGTAGGACCGTTTGAGGGTGTAATACGCAGGTCGAGAGTCATTGAGTCCTGGCCCACAGTGTCGAAGGAGGGCAAAGCGGATACGTTTGTGAATTCAAATCTAGCTACACCTGACTGTAGACTCGATTCCCGTAAGTGCAGGCCCTTCTTTATTGGTCGGGAATGTAGACATACTAACTGAAAAACAGGGTTTCAGATCATATCTTCTCCCTCTCGATTTTTCAAGATTGGACGTGTATTCAAAACCTTGTGGACTGAGCATGCTGGAAATACATCTGACTTTGATGGAAATTTTGTGATGGCAACTTCGTTTGGTGAGAAGGCATGGAGCAAAATCCGATATTTTGTCGTTGCCCGAGAGATGCAAGGCTGTTGTCTTTGCCTCACTTTGAATACGTACACGTTTCAAGGAACATCAAAAGAAAGACTACGAATCGAAGACTACGCGGCAGTCTACCCAGCTGGAAGTTACCCCTCGATTGGAGACGGCGAGAATCTAGTCAAAGATCCATTTCCGATCATTATCGAGGATCCTCAAGAGCGGCTTAGTCCAATGTCCCGCCTCAACTTTGGGCGTGTCTATACGGTGGAACACAATATCAAAGTTATGAAGGTTGGGAGAATTACCCAGGAATTCCTACCACGCCTCAAGAGCTATTTTGTCGAGACTATCAACGGTGATCCAACGACCGATGTTACATCGAAAGACAATGCTGCAGATGCTTCGTCGTCCTCTGTTACTACGGGTTTTAAAGAGGCTTCTGATGTAAGCCTGACTGACACGTCCCGTGGTGGCGGTGCTTTTGGTTTTTATGATGGCTCCCATTCGAGAACACCCGATTACAGTGGCTCCGACATGTTCAAGAATAGCAGTACTTCAATTTCTCTATCTAATGGAGGTATAACACCACGCGGTATTCACAGAGTTATACGCGGGACTCGTGGACAGAAAGAGAAAATAGATTCAAGTAAGCTACGATTTTTTGCAAGATTGTTATTTATGACTAACTTAACACAGAATTCAAAATCCACAACTCAAAGTACTTTAAGCCGGGAGAAGTAAGCATTTCTCGAGCAATACAGTACCTTACTGACCCAGCCATCTAAAGTTGTTTAAGGTTCTCTGGCATGAACCGAGAGGCGGGGATTCAAGCTCAATAACCTCCAATGAGCCTTTTCCCACGGGTGCACCCGGATCTAAGTACGGAGAACAATCATTCGCTAAGATTCGACGTTTTGTTATCGTTGCAAATGATCATGGCCACTCCCAGTGCGTGTTAGTGCCTCAAATATCCATATCAAACTTTATAAGAGGCTGACTTTTGTAGGCCTATTCTAACATATCAAGGTATGGGGAAAGGCCCCCAAGGTTTCAAGTTCGATTACCATGCTATCATTTACTCTGGAGCCACGCCCCCCGAGGAGTTTCAAGACGAGTTTTTACGGAACGGACCTATCCAAGCTATACCGAAAACAGCTAGGGACAAGCTCGATCCTGCATCTCGTGTCAATTATGCTAAAATCTACACCGTAGAACACAACGTGAAAGTGCAATTCATCGGCCGGATCGCAGAAGCTTCGCGCGAGTCCTTTACCCAAGCTTTCGATGCGACATGGGCCGGAAAACGATTGATGTCTGGCGAATCTGATAAAACGAATGATGCCGTACCGCCATAAGCATATGCACACCGGCACATGGGAATCTCAACCCAGAGGTTCAGGGACAGAATCAGGACCGTGATGATTGCAAAATACTGCACAGTTCGGGGAAAGAACCTGGTTTATTGCAAGCGGCAAGTGGAAATGAAGTAAGAAGTCGAGGACTACGAACGAGAAGCAAGTGAGAGGTTGTGGAGCCGACCAAATTATGGCATATCTCGGACACAAGAACGCCGCGAGGTAGGAAGACAGACCCGTAAAGTGCGTAAGGAGCAGAATTCCAAGCGAGCGGAGGAGTACAAGAACAGAGAGAGAAAAGCCTGCAGTAGCAGGTTATAGGGCAATGGCAGGAGGAGCAGAGGCGGATACGGCGGCAGGAGCTAGACCCGCAATACCGGACCGAAATAAACGGTGGCAGCGGGAAGAGAGAGGAAGGAAGATGGGATGAGATAAAAGAGCAAGAGAGGAAAGAGGGAGAGAGGAGGTGAGGAGAACGGAAGCGTATATAGAGGAATGACTACTATGATGCCTATTAAATCTAGGCTTTACGGGCTCTATGGGCGCTTTACGGGTGCTTTATGAGTGCTAATCCACCCGGCGCGAGCCCGAGGCCCCTAAAGGTGCGAGCTTGCAGCACTACCTAGGTACCTAGCTTTGTTCGTGAGTAAGTCCAGGTGAGAGGCAAAGAAATTCAATCACAGGGTCCGTTCCGACTTTAAATAGCCGTAGGCGGCTATATCCCCCTAGCTATCCGACCTCCCAATGGTATTACACAAATCCCCACCCTTAACCCCCATATCTACGGACCACAGAGCCAATTCCACCCAGATTAAACGCCAAACACCTAACACTTCAGTCACATATATACGAGCTCAGAAATTTCATTCCCCACTCTCCCCCTCACCCTCCTTCTCGCCATCACCACCACCCAGTTCCTTGAACCAATCCTTAACCTCCCCCAACTTCCCCTTAATCCAATCGAAAAACTTCTTATCCTCCGCCGCAACCTCGGTCTCATCCCCGACAACCGGTCTATCAACACTAACCTCCACCGGCTGATCGACGCCGATCACATCAACACTAACCTCCTCCGGCTGATCCACGCCGATCATAGTTGGAGGGACGACGTTTGGATCTGCGGCTGAGCTGGCTTCGACGGGCGAGATGGAGATGATGGCGTCTGAGCCGGCGTCTGAGGCTGGGGAGGGAGAAGGCTCGGGATCGCTAGGGTCTTCGGGGGTGGTTTCGGGAGTGTGGATGCCGACGGGCTTGAGTGGGAGACGCAGGGTTCCGTTGTTGGGCTTTGGGTCTAGGCCGAGGGAGTCGCAGATTATGTTGTAGACTTCGATGTTTTCTATATTTTAATTAATTCATGTATTCAAGACTTTTGGAGGTGCGGGGCTTACGGAAAGGCTCCACGCGACTATTTGGCGCATGGGGGAATGCTGGGCCTCTAGCAATGAAGATAGCTCTCATCAACGGATGTTCGTGATCATATCCATGGAGTCCTTTAGGGTGATATGCGAGGCCCTGCTCTTTCGCATCTGCGACATTGAACTCCCCCTTAGTAACAATTGCCCATCCAGTCTTAGGAACAATCCACAGAGGTGCAATGCGCTCGTTTTGGGTGAAATGATAGCGTTCTGGCATATTCTCGTCTCGAAGATAGACTTCGAAGTTTTGATTCTGGGCTGACGTTATTGCAAGCGTATCGTACATCCCTTGGAGATCCGCGGGGTTTTTGGGACGAAGACCGTAAAGGGGCCACCCGTCTGAATGTTCGATTAAGTTAATATCGATGAGATCGTCCAGTTGGATCAATCGATTCGTGTCAGTAGTTGCCATTCCGTGATCGGATACCACTACCACATTGACGATGCTCGTCAGATTCCTCTCTTCCAGACCTTGGAAAAGCTGGTCAAGCATGGTATCGACCTGGTTGATCGTAGTCTTGATTTCTGTGCTGTTGGGGCCGTAAAGATGGCCATCGGCATCGACGTTTGGTACGTAAGCGGCAATGAACTGAGGCCGCATATCGACCACTTCTGCCACCTCATCTTCCTCTCCAGGTTTATCGAGGAGTTCGAGCACTCTGCTGACCTTGTTGTCTAATAGCTCCTCTCCGTTGAAGGTATCCAGAAATGCAGGTTCGACGCCCAGTATATGAGCTTCACTCCCAGGCCACATGTGTACAGCAGTTCGAATGCCCTGATTCTCTGCAGTAACCCACAGGGGTTCTCCGCCCCACCATTTTGGCTGCATCGCTAAGGCATCTGTGTAAAAGAACTCTTCTTTAAGTTCCGCATCCCAAAACGTGTTCCCGACAACTCCGTGCGATTCTGGATATAGGCCAGTTACCAGTGTATAGTGATTTGGAAATGTGACCGAGGGAAAACTCGGGTTCATGTATACCGGAGAGATACCTTCTTTGACAAAGGCATTCAACCTCGGCGTGAGACCCCGATTCAAGAAGTCCGCCCTGAACCCATCCAAACTTATCAAAATCGTCGTAGGCGCGAACAAGGCTGTTCCATTGCTCATAATCTTCTGGTTATACTTTATACCCTTGCGATTCAAGGAGAGTTTCCAAGCTACGAGTACCAGTATCGAGAACCCAACCGCGATTAACAGGTGTATAAAGCACCACCTTCGCCATTGCCTTCTTCTTGTCGATTTATCGTCTTGTAGTCCTAGCAGGCCGCGTCGATCAATCTCATCGCTGCCCTCCGCATCGCTACTACTCCCAGTCGAACTGCCCTCCTTCATCCCTCCCTCCTCCATCTCATACATCAACTCCCTTCTTTCCCCATGTTCCGCCTCCCCTATCAACCTCTCTTTCTTCTCACTCCTCCTTTCCCTCCTTTCCCTCCGCCGTCTCCTTCGATCCCTCTTCCCGCTCCCATTCCCCTTGATCTCATTGACGTGCTCAGAAGATCCAAGCCCTGGCAAGTGTGTATAGCTCTGCGAAAACAGCTTCTTAAACGGCTTCGGCAATGACATGGCGCTTCCTCTTCGCTCGCGCCTCCTACTGTCCTCTAGCAGTTTATCCCTTTCCTCCTCTTCTGTAAATACACTGCGATCGTGTTCTCTGATTTCCGCGCTTGTTCGCGCGCCCATCAGGACTTCATCGTCTTCGCTATCCGTATCTTGATCGCTGCGCTCGCTGTGGATACTCGAGGCATCATCGTCGTAATTTGCGGGGGAGAGGAAAGATCCTGGTGGCATGATGAACAATAATTTAGCGCATTGGAATAGGGGTTAGGGTGTTCCTTGTGCAAATTTGGTAATTGGAGTTGGCTTTGAATGAAGGGTTGCGATTGCGATTGCGATCCTTGTTATTCAGGGCTTTCAGGGGTTCAGGCTGAAAATAGAAATATCCTATAGTCAGCCTCGTCACATGTGACCCACAGAAAGTCTCTTCTATTTCGAATTAATAGCTTGTGAAGACAATTGCTTTTATATGAAGAATCAAGCGTATGCGATATTTATGTCATTATCCACAATGTCATACAAAACCCGTGACGCGCTCCAGGAGCCAAACATTCCAAACCGTGAGGTGAGTCAACACCACGTCTTCTACAGACATCTACGAAACAGCTCTACAGCTCCACAGCTGAGCTGTCCATCCCGATGCGATCCTTTTGCAGTCCTCTTTTTCCGCTGTTTGTCTTGAATGTTCTCCACATTCAATCCGTTATTCTAAACCTGACCCGAGCCTTGCAAACTTCATACAAGTTCTTCCCCTTTCTCCAGACTCTCCTCCATCTATCATCTGTCCTCCTTAGAGTTTACTATCCCTTCTCGCCCTCCCTATCCCTCTATTCACCGCATGGCTTAAATACCTGGCTGCCAAGGACGCCGCCCCTCTTATCGTCACGCTGCCTCACGAGATTGAGGTATTTAAATCATCTCCCTGCAACAAAAATGCCTCAGACAGCTCTTCAGACAGTTCTTCGTACGAAGTACTACATGCCGAATCCTGTTTTGAAAAGGCATAGGAGCGCCCAAGTGGTACGATTCATGAGATAATCGTTCTTCCAAATATCCTTTCTTGCTGTCTTGAAACTGCATCTGTTATCATTCTCTTGTTTGCAAAGATCACTACCAGCGTTTATTATCATGGATATTATTGCATCTATAACTATGGGAATCGGGCATTTCATCAGCATGATCATCCTGCAATTCGTTGGACGAAGGGAATTAGTATAAATCGACTCTTCAATAGGAGACGGTGGAGCACGAGCAGTCCCAAGTGTCGGACTTTTATCAGACGTTGAGAATGCATTTGATTGGTATCACTCAGCTATGCAAACGGGTATTTCATTCCTCCCTGATTTCATCAAATTTAAAAACCGCTAATATATACACAGAACCGAAAATCTGAACCTATCCTTTGACATCCACGGCCGGCGTCGACCCTGCTTCCGCCAGCTTGTCCGGTACACTGGGCGTGTCACTATCTGATGGGCCTTCAACGCCATGGACAACCGCATTATCTCTACCCAGCATGTGATGCTCGACGTTGATAACGGGACCTTTGAACCACTTGCGTGCAGAGATAAACCACCAAGCAAGCACCATCACCATTCTGCAATTTGTCAGCAAGTTCACTATTCCACAGAATTGGGAGTACTTACGGTCCTCCATACACAACAATAGTCCAGTTCATTAACTCGGCCGTCAGATCATTACCTCGCACCGAGGGGAAGCAGAGAATAGGCATCATGACAAGAATGAATGAGCAGGCCAATATGCCAATGGGCTTGCTGAATTTACCCAGGTGCCACGGCCCACGTCGAAATCGATCACCAACGAAGAACACTCGGATGAAGATAGGGATCGTGAATGCGATCATCGCGGCGATGGCTCCTACCGAGAAAATAGCACCAATCGCAACGGTACCGCCGAAGATTAAGAGACACAGGAGGCAACCGATGACAGTATTAAACCAGACTGCGTTTACGGGCGTGAGAGTATGCCTGTTCACCTTCTTGATCCAGAACGAGCCTGGGAAACACCCGTCACGGGCATATGCGAATGTCACTCTAGAAGCGGCCACCATGCAGCCTTGTCCCATGGAGAAACCGCACATGATGGTGATGGCGAGAATGGCAAGCGCAGTATTTTGCGGCATTACCTGGATGAGGTAAGATGCCCAGGGCTGACCGAGATCTGAGCCGATGATGGATGGGATGTCCACCACCGTATAGGCAACGACTAGTTGCAAAGCCCAGCCTGCGAGTCCTCCAATTCCACTGGTCATAACAATAGCCCGAGGAGAAGCAACATTAGCGTTGCTGCACTCCTCAGATAGATGGAATGGCGCATCATAACCGGACATCGTCCAAATGATAGCGAGGAAACTCATCAGCACTGCTATTCCATCTGGGAAATCTGTTCCATTCTGGATCGACCAGACCTGACTTGAAGGGAAGAACTTCGGGCTCGTATCAGAGCCAGTAACGGCCGCTGGAATCATGATGATTACGACAAGCAAACCGATCATGTTCAGAGTTGAACCATACGAGTTGAATCTTGCAATCCAGAGAGTCGGCATGCTGGATATGCAGCCATGGATCATCATGACGAAGACGGTGAGGAGGTAAGTATGCCAATTCTCCGGCACATAACTCGGATTTGTGATTGAGGCCGCGGCGAGTATCATCGCGCTGAGAGCATAGTCTACCGAAGGCGCGCCAGTGATTTGCACCATCCAGTTGGACCAGCCAGTAACCCAAGCCGCGAACGGACCCCACCCTGGCGGAGCAAGCACAGCAGCCGCATAATAAAGTCCACCACTATCAAAACATCAGTTTCTTTCTTGAAATCTTCACGCAGAAGACATACCTCGTAGGCATACTCGAGCACAGTTCTGCCATACCCATTGCCACACATTGAATAAAGAACCAACTTATCAACCAACCCCACACCATTCCACCCGTCCCCGCATATCCCATGCCATAGTACAACGTACTCGCAAAACTGGGCAGCAAACCCAGCACTGCGAACGAAACGCAAAACGTTGTCCATAGCGAGAACTCTCGTTTAAACTCTTGTTTGTAACCCAGCGCCGTGAGCGCAGCTTCGTCCGCAGAAAGACCATCGTAATTTGGCACGTCGCCGTCAGGCATGATGGACGTCACAGAGGGACGGCGGGGGTCGTATGCAGAGCCATTGCTCTTTTCCTTCTTGAAGAGATTCATTTTGGTTGCTGGATGTCGTGCCTCCCAGCGGTAGCAATTGAGGTGGAGAACAACATCCAAGCGACTCAGGGAAGGTGCTCCTCTGTACTTATATCAACTCACGAGGGTATCGCAGCACTGAGGCGTATGAGGTAGCAGGGGCAGGCTAGGACGGCAGCTATCTCTACCCTACGACTGAATCGGCATGTCCAACCTTGAACTGCCCAGGGGTTAACGTGTGTATCTCGTTGATCCACGCCCACATTGCCCCACAACCATACAAAATTGCACTTTACAGTACTAGAGGTCAGTTCCAATCGTTACATCAAAACCCAGATGTGCTTATCTCTCCACTTATCGCCCCTCTCCATTTTTCAGTGGAACCAATCAGCAAGCGCGATTGAAAACCATCAGCCAATGAAGTTAGATGTTGATCCAAGGCCTTATCAACTCCCCGATGTGGCATCAAGCTTTATAGACCTTGCAAGTTGCCAAAACCTGCAGACTTTTTCCAACACGCGCGAGTAAATAGTCGGTCATTCATTCTGATCTATGAGAATAAGATACTATTCTTGCTTTTATCTTTCAATAATCAATTCTTAAAAGTGGTCATAGCAATTCAAAGATTGGCTGCCGGCACTACGGAGTACTCGTAAAGCTACGTACCTGACCCCGACCCCGACCCCGACCCGCCAAGCCCGGAAATCATAGCAATCAGTTTGGCGAGTTTGTGGGGAAGATTCTCTTACGTACGCAACTCGAACGTCACATTGCATGCATCATGCATGTGCAGGGGAGGCTCGGCGATGCCGTTTTGTGCGCGCAGGATAAGTGGCTTCAGCTAAGTCAACTCATCGAATGGCTAAGACAACTCACCCTAACCAAATCGGGAAGCATTACGTAGCACGCCAAGCAGGGTCAAAGCACGTACAGGCCCACACGCCGAGTACCTCTCCCGACACCGAAATTAGGAGGCACCCGAGGTACCCGGCGTGCCGACTTGTATAATAATAAACATAAACACCTATTATGCGCTAAAAACCTTCGCCGACAAGAGCACTTTAAACGATTTTACTGCATGATTCTAAGCACTTTAACCTGAAACATATAATTAGCGCTAAAAGCTATTCCCACGGAGCCTTAATATTTAGTCCTAAACGCCTAAACTAAACACCTAAACCTAGGCTATTATTGCCACTGCTAATACTATTGCAATTAACTCCCCTAGAAGCCTATATTAAGAGCTTTATTCATTGCGTTAAAGTCTTGTGTAGAGACTTATTCCTATGTAGCTACCCTATATGTGTTATCGCGTGATTCATGAAGCTCTCGCTAGTGTCTAAACTTGTAGCTTCGCGCAGGATGAGTTCTAGCTCGATATATGTTATCTCCTGCATCTTAAAGCCTCTGCATCCCTCTTTATGTGCTCGAATATTGCGATTGCGCGTTCCTGTTAATCGCAGCGAATTGTTAAGTAAACGAAGGCATTAGACCCTATAAAGCGCGCTAGAAGGAAGCATTAGGATTATAAGGTTGAGGCATCGCGATCTAAGGCATTTAAGGCATTAGAATCATTAGGATTATCGCTAGAGGACTCTATTAGTTTGGTTAATATAGAACTCGAGCTTGCGGAGGCATATTCGGAGGTATATTTGCATTCGGAGGAGGAGGAGGAGGAGGTCGATTCGTATTCGGAGGAGGAGAAGGAGGTCAATACGCATTTGGAGGAGGTATATTCGCAGGAGGTTAAAGCTAAAATTGAGACTATCGCGCTGCTATTTAGGGAGGCTGTCGGGGAGGCTATTGCCCTACAATTTGAGGCTATTGATCTATCATTTGAGGTGCTGGAGCTGCTATAGCTATAGAGGGACGAGGTGCTAGAATTGCTGCCATTGATGGATAAGGCATTAAAAGTGAGTATATAGGCGCTAGAGGAGGAGTAGGAGTAGGAGTAGGAAGCGCTACTGCCGCTTATAGACACTCTAGACAATGATTTTCTCCCACTTCATACCAATTAAGCTATTAATAAGCAGAAGCTAAGGCAACTGCTTTGTTAGCATATAAAGGCGCTACTGCGTAATTATTGCATTTGCGTTTAAATACTAATAAGATTCGGCTAGCAGCTTAAATACCTTATTATCTATTATGCTATAATCTCTTAGCTATTCTCCGCTTATTAATCGCGTTGTTTCGCATCTTTAGGTCGAGAATAATAAGGGTCTTATTATCTTTAAAGATATAGCTAGGTGCAGGGCGCTTAATAAACTAATGGCGATATAGTATTCTCTGCTGAATATAGATCCTCCCTAATTGATTTAATAACTAAATATCGTGAGAATAAGGAATCCTTATTAACTTCTTCATAAGACCTATATAAGGCTTCACTAGACAAGTCCTATCTGCTAGAAGCTTCTTATATTTGGCCTAAATATAAAGGAGGCAATTATTATAGATAAAGCCTTTAATCTTCTTAAAGGGCCGTTAAGACACGACCTTATTACGCGATCTCTATTGCCTAGCTTGCTGTAACGATTAT
>QGMF01000133.1:0-60230 GCA_007821475.1 Lachnellula arida
GGCGGCAGAGAAAGAAGTTGCCGTTGCCCTTGCTTGCGTGCTCGCTTGTCCTTTTCCCTGCAACTTATCACTGACAAGGCCGGCTATAGTAGTACGGAGAGATCATGCTGTCTGTCTGGTTCGCATATATCTTGCTTTGCTTTCATGTACTGTCTTGTACTGTACTGATGGTTTCTGTACCTACTACTTGCAGCTGCTCTGCAACGTCTGCAACAGCTCGTCAGGACAGCCTGAATAGGCTCGACGGGAAAGCCATGGGGAAAAGCGTGTCCAGGGTAGTTAAACGAGTTGGTCAATCGGGCCCTGCACAGGGCCGCATTTGTACATCTTAGGAACGCCTTTTGGACATAGTCCAGAATTTCGAGCCTTCTGCAGCGACCACTGGAAGCCCCAGATGGGCGAGGCGCTTCGGTTGTTAGTCTAAAAGCCCGCCTTTAGTGTACGATGCCATGCAGCTGCCAAATAAGAGGCCCTGGAGCGCGTGCTAGGATCGCAGCGAGGGGCGAGGAGAGGAGGATTGGGGGGGGGTTCCTTCTTGCTAGGGTAGGGTCTCAATAATAATGAGGGGCAGTTCTTGTGGCGCTTGATACGCAAGAGGGGAGGGGCATCAGCACTGATCGTGAGTGGTGCTAAGCTAAGGATAGGTAGGGTAGTTAATATTCAGACAGTACTTACGAGTACTCGGTAACTCACTCTACGGAGTATTCTATTCCATAATAATGGAATAATGGCGAGTCAATGGCGCGCTCAAAGGGACCTTCTCCAAGGAACCTCCATTTGTAACCTCCGAGTCGGCAATAATAGGAAAATTTATTCAAGCACGGGCTTGATCTCCCCAGCATTTGACATTTTGCATTTTGCATTGCGCATGGCAGCATTGCAGCCGTCCTACATGAGCTACCTAGTAGGCGAGCAAGCTACTGTACGGAGGCGTACTGCAATAATTATTTCCGCCTCATGGATCGCCTCTGACTAACGTGCTCAATACGACGCCATACATTACAGTACACTTCTTCCTGTACCTCTACTTGGAAGTACGTTTCCATTATTACGGGCGGAGAAGGAGCAGCGAGGGAGGGAAGGGGGGAGCTTCTCCACAACGTTTCCAGCAGCAAGGTGACGCGATTAAATGCAGGCGCCATGCACGCGCTGTAACATGATATGCGAGGTACTCCGAGTACAAGCCGTGCTCTGGAGCTTTGGAGGCCTTCTCGTGAAGACTTAGTGCTTGTCCTTGCGTAATAGTTGACCCTGAAGTCAGCATGTCACTCCATAGCTAGCGGGGGCCCCAGTCTAGTATTAAACCAGGAATAGGTACCTACAGGTACTTGCTGCTCGAATCCTATGAAAACTATAGGTAACAAGTTTCGAAGCAATTCTCACGCTGCAGCCGCCTGCAAATCTCTAAGGCTATGCATTTCCCTTTCCCTTTCCCGCGGCAGACTAGAACTGCCTGCTCTACTACTAGGCCCACAGCAATTGGTCATGACGGCGCGACGCGACTACTGGCGGGGTTTCTCGTTTCTCTCATCTGACTATAGCGCTAGCTAGAAGTGGGAAACCTAGGGAAACACGATCAAACTGTGGAGAATCAGACGGAAAAGCTCAGGAAGGAAGGAAACGTTCAACATAGGAAATTGGGAAACCAGGAACACCTTCGATATCGGCTCTTTTGTGGCCCGAAGTAGGCGCTCATGCCGAAGACGACCAGGGTCCTATAGGGATGGATGTTGATGTAACCCTCTTCCACCGGACCACCACCTGCGCTCCTGCTGCCACAGTTGATATGGATTAGGCGGGATCATCCGTCTCCAGCATGGACTACTGTATGTTCCTTCCGAATCTTGGTTCGGGGATGCAAGAGTCTCTTCCCCTAATTAAAGACGTCTGGGGTTGCTTGCCATCCATGTCTGCTGTACATGAACTTCTTTTACCCATTCCGGTTGGAACCAGGAGTCTGCGGAGGGAGGTATGTACAGGCCTGATGACCTCAAGAACGCTGAGAACACTGAGACAACCGCCAACCACATGCGAACTCGCGGCGATAGTCAATGAACGCTGCTTGGTGGCGTATGCTTATCTTGAATTGTCTCTCCCAGGCCGTCTCATTATTTGCCCGCACTCCGTGCCTTCTTCTAAATCCGGAATGTGTACATGCTACTTGTCCCTGGCCTGGTGCTACATGCAAGCGCGGCTCCCTTCTCCCAAGCGAATAACAATACTGCAGGATCTCGCGGACCTTGGACCACTTTGAAACTTATAATCACTGTCACGCTTTATCCAGCAAGTAGTCAAGCAGGCTATTTCTGCACAGCCACGAATAATGAGTAGTAGCAGACCTGCCAAAGGTGGAGTCAAATACCTAGTCCATCCACCAGATCCTCATTCTAAAACAACAAGCTCAGAATTCCCATGCCATGTCAGCCTAATGCCATGCCGGTATAACAGAGCTTGCAAAAATTCTGTGCGTCTAGTGCCATATAAGTCGTGCAGTAGCATCAAGTATCCAAGTACCTTTTCGCAAAATCTCACATAAGTGCATCGATGGGATGAGGCCATCTCACATAATAGCCTCAAGGTAGATCAACGTTAGGAGATAGTCCGCATAGCCCTTTATCAGATGTACTGCACTAATAACGCCTCCTTGGCAGCATCGATAATAGAACGGGATGCACGGTTGTATGCAAGTGATCGATATCGATTCAGACCATCGTGGATTAAACATGCTAGGAAATGTCCAGAGCATTTCATGAAAAATGGGGCCAGCATACGAGTACGACCTTTGGAATCTTTTGGGGCTTTTCTGCTCGGTATATCGATATTCAAAATGATCAGAATTGGTAGATTTTTTGATTATTTTATCATTTTATCATTTCTCTGGCGGGTAGGTGAAAATCGACCTCGAAAAAAACCTCAAGTTCCAGAACTTTACGGAGTGATGTGGAGGTCACTCACTAGCTTGGGACCCCACTGATTAAGGAAGCGACTTCCGAGTACGAGTCCCACCTCTACGGGAAATGTCTCAGTTGCTGAAGATATGGTAATCATTTCCTTTATCATCTGAATAGTCTTGTTCACTCCTTCGTCTAGTCTCGTAATTTTTATTATATCCCCGACTCCAACTGCTGTTTCAAGCTTCACGGCGTACCGGAAACCCAAATGGCTGGGACGGCTAGGGAAGTATTCCTTCGTAGACGGGCTAAAAGAGGAAGGAGTGAACCGATTCCCCAGAAATGATGCCGGCCCTATATTCTTCCATTCCCTTGCCAGAGATTATTAGGTACGGAGTACGGCTTCAGGCAAAGCACCGAGAGGAAGGATTTTCGTAGGATGGGCGGCCGGCTTGGAAGCGGAGGAAGATCTCCTGTCGAGTTGCAGGTGCTTCCATTTCTAGTCTCAAAGTCCTGTCTTCATCCACTAACTATTTTTACTTACTACATGGGAATAATAATAAGTGCATTCAAAGATTCATAGAAGAAGTTTCTTCCGAGCAAAGACGCACTCCTTGGGCAATACGGAGAGGATCAGCGAGTGCCTATTCCTAGACGACACAACACTGCGCCAAGCAAGCAATTATATATCTGGGTGGGTATAATCAGAAAACTCTTTGAATAGAGGCACATTCGCATCACATACCGTACTTTCTTTCCTTACGTACCTACCCTACCTCCTTTTGCCCCAATGACGATTTTCCGGCAGTCACATCTATGGCAATGATCACGGTATGCTCAGCGATACCACCGCCGCATGCTGATCATGATGCCTTTCCGCCAGATATTGCATTAGACTAGTCAGCCCAAAGCTTGATGCTACACAGGCTGGCGGCAAGGTTCCCACGAGCTCCTCTCCTATAGCTCCTATCCTCTTCACCCCACATACCTACCTACGTAGAGGTCTTTTACCCATAGGTATGGGAATGGTATCATGTCGTGCCATGCCATGCCATCCCATCACCCTCCATCGTTTGTAATCTAAAAGCGTAAAAGCCTAAAAAGCTCTCATCACCCACCCATACATACCAGACCTATGACTTGCCTGGACTTAACACTTACCTCACCTCACCTCACCTCACTTGGCTTGATTTTGATCTTGACTCTGTTGATTTGAAACAACACAACTTTCGACTGGTTGGCTGTATTCGATGGGGATTTCTATCTATCTACCCCATATCTCTACTGGTATCTCTATGTCTATCCATACCATAGCCATATCTATCTCCGGACATTATTTATTTCCGTGGCTACAGTACCTACCTAGGTACCGTATATAATGTTTTCAGATGAGGGGTTTGAGGGGCCCGGATGTTTCGGCGGAGCTGAATCAGCGAGTCTAGAACCAGCGAACGAATACTTTCTCTCTCTATACGAATTACTCGACTCGTATCGTATCGTAGCTACATACTAGGACCAGGACGAAGTTTGGATTTGGAATGCAAATTGGTGCAAAATCAATTGTTGCACCGTCCGTATCTGCATCTGCATCTGCATCTGTGTCCTGCGCCTGCGCCTGCGCCATGTTGATTATTGAGCTGAGTAACTAAGGCTTATTGTTATTCTTGTCTCCTCCACGCAACGCAATCCTCACCTGAATCCTTCGTTAGATGTGTGTTTTCGTCCCATCCGCATCCACCATCACATCCACCTCCATCTCCGCCTCCACCTCCACATCCATATCCACACCACAACCCACGTTATCACCTGCCTCATTAATCCGTAACAACCAAAGGAACGCACGGAATCCTCCTCACACCGTCCGTCAACAACCAATCCACATCAGCAACAAAAGCCAGACCCTCAATTCTCTTCCCCTCTCACATCGTCGCAGCTATTGTCGACGTTGAGGCTGCACCGTTTCTGGATTTATCGCAGCCGTGGCCGATTGATCCGATAATCCGAGCTTGCTCTCGTCCCGCGTCGTGAAGTATGCCAAGTATATAAATAGCGGTGACCTACGTTCGTGGTACAACCATGTCCAGCTACAATGGGCAAACAACGTCCAAAACGCGCACCAAGGTCAAGCCAATACTGCGCAAGCTGGCGCAAAGCGAGAAGAATTCCTTGGATCTCGACCGGCCCGCTGCAGAACAGGATGGTTATGGCTATGGAGGGGGCAGTGGTGGATTTGGAGGAGGTGGGAATGGCTCTGGGGGCATCTATGAATATGGGCAGGCTTCCCGCTCATCCCACGATGTGGTCTTCAACCACACAGCAGGAGGACGAAGGGGATATCACAACCGCTCCACCTCGGGCACGTCGCAATTCTCTACCGCAACAACCGGCAGCGGTCAGCGTTCCGGATCGTTTGTGCATCCTTTTCAGCAGACGCCGCGTCCCTACACGCCGCCTCTCGGCGCCTCCTATCAGAATTCACTGCGCGAGGGCGAGCCTCCTCACAGCCCGCTATTGAATGAGGATGACGATCCACGACAGTACACACTCCGCCGAGCCTCAGATCGGTCTACCCATTTAGCAGGATCAGCATCTGCAGCGACAACCGTACCAACGTTGCGCCTACAAACCAAGGCCTCTACGTCACGTCTAGCTTTAGCTACTTCCAACGCCAGTATACACGATTCCAACCCAGACATCATCTCCCCCGTCGAAACCATGTCGCCGTCATCCCTGCGCCCGTCAATGGACACGGGGTTTCGAATACGCAGCAGGAGCGAGGTTGATACTCGCGGCAGATCCGAGACAATACAAGAGGCACGCCGGAAGTTCGAGGCTAGGGAACAGGCCAAGGAGGAGAAGGCGGCACGAGAGGAGATACGACAATTGGAGAAGAGGAATCAGAGAGAGGCGCGCCAGCTGGAAAGAAGTCATCGCAGATCGTCTGCCAGCGAGCTGGGCACGCGAGCTAAACGCTCGAAATCAGATCTTACCAAGAATAACGAGAAGACCTCGGGGTTATTTGCGCAGCACTACAATAACGTTCCCAGTCAGAATGCACCATTGTTTGCGGAGGCTGAGGGCCCTGGTATTCCGCCCCGGAGAGCGCAAAAGAAGGAGAGCCCCAAGCATAAGACACACAGTGCGTGGACCAAGTTTATGATGTGGTTGCGGACACGGTTCCTACGGATGAAGCGATGAGGAGAAAAAGGGAATTAATCCCTTGCAATTGCATCCATCTCCAAGTCACCTGGATCTGTCTACATACGCCTGCCGTGCGTAAGGAAACGGTCCAATACTCTTCCCCTACGATACCCCTTTATATACGAAATACTCCACACTTTTACGACCTACATACGACACTTCATATTTGGCGCAACACCAGGAGGGGTTTCACATAGATCGCACCTCTGGGAGGCTCAGATCCGGCGTATTTGGCACAGCGTGGCGTTAGGTTTGGCTTTGGTTTCGTGGTGTCAGGCGGGGTTTACTGCACCTTTGGATGGCGGGGTTGGGGCCATTGCCGAAATTATCTTCTGTGAGCACTTAGGGATATGAAAGGTCCAGTTTCATATGGAGATGATTTAGGATATGGGTGGATATTGGATTTGAATGCAAATATCATGCATCTTAAGCTCCCCATTTCTCCTGAGCTTGTGATTTTGCTTTTGGAGGGGTAGTTCCCCAGATGCGGAAACCCATGCCAAGACTGAAGCTCCCATTTCCCCCGCATCTTTATCGCCTTTCCCTATTTTCCGATATAGTCCTTCTACTTTGTCTTGTTTTCTAGAAAGGGGGTTTCTAGCTCCGATCAGTCTCAATCTTGAGAATCCTGCGCAGTCGCGGTAGTCAACGCGCAGCTTTGAGGCTTGTTTTGATAGTTCAGCCATGCGTCCGAAACTCGTCACCACTATACTTTTATACCTCATCCCTAAATATTCCCCCCTTCTAACTATGCTTTCAAGGTTCCTTGTGTGTTTTTCTTGAGGCTTCGCACAGGTCGTTAGCAACGAGGTGGCTGAAAAGAACTCCTGGCTGATTGGTGGACTGAATCATCGTCGACCACCAAAAGGGATTTTACAGAGCTATGTGATCATTCTTATACTTTGGACAAACCCAGATAACACCTTCCCTTTTGGTGTTTGGAGCAGTTTGCATAGTATATCTCTCTCTTTGCATGTGGCACCAATAGACTCAAGCCCTTGAATATGATTGGAAACGACCACCATCGGGAGAGTCGCAATGTTTATTCCAAACCAGCCTGAGCAGGGGTTCAGGAATAGCACCATTACTCTCAAGATGTTTCTGCATGTGGTTTGTGGGTCTTCTTCCGCTACTGGTATCTGCGCCTGCATGCCCACACTTTCTGATTCGAAGACTTCCTGTCGGAGCTGACTGTAGTGGAGGAGGCAACACCAATATAACACGAGTAGTTGCGCACTGGCCATGTGCTCAACGGAAGCCGTTCTATCTCCCTTTGCCATTATCTTTCCAATGAGAGACTCGATACTTGATCCTGTTGTGACATACCAGCGTTTAAGCTCGTATCTGATTTGCCAGCACTTGGAGACAAAGTGGTGAATCAACTCCCCTCTGCTATGTTCCTCGGAGTCTTCCCGGATCTTATCAGAGGCTTCAAACAGCCCAGGGATCTCGACGTACACATCCACTAGTGTGTCCTTTGGCGTCTTGGAAATTTCATGCCACGGTAATGTTTTCCATTCTGGCTCCGCAAACACTGAAGCCTTTCGAGTGTAGACATTGGGAGCCGCCTAGGCATATGGTGAGAATGATTGTGGGTTGACATCATCAGCGGGTCTTACAAGATGAAGACGGCCATCGATGAACAACTGATGGGCTTCGCCTTTGCGATACATGTTGGGATCTCCACCAAGTACAAGGGTCCGCTCGCCGTTGTTATGGTCCGTCCATGCTTGCCCCTGCCCAAGGTCCTTCTGCCCAAAGAAGATCTGAGTGCACGTCAGCTCATGAGTAGCATGCAACAGAAACGCTCAAGGTCTAGCATACCTCAAAGAGGCCGAGTAGTCTGGCATTCAGGATGAGACTCAGCCTGCTTTGCTCGCCCAGATTCCGTAACCCTTTTACCAACTGCAGCAGAGCCCGGCCGTAGAGCTTGCGCCCTTCTTCAAGTATCGTCGCATCTTCATGCCGGAGGCCAAACATGCAGAGTGAGTTGGCTATCACGGCGAGTTTTATGGAATCATGATCACGGCCTGTTAGCATACCACGAGCTATTGCTATCCAACTTGCCGTAGAGCAAACAGGAATCTCAATCGAGCCGGGGTGGCCTCTTGCCACATAGAGATCATAGAATTGATCAAGACAATGGGTCTGAATCGTCGACAGATGAAGGGACTCGCAACAAAGCGACTCATGAATGACAGAGACTCGTAACGGTAGGTGATTCTGCTTATGCCTCCCAGGGAGAGCCGTGCCGACCGTGGTGTTGACGAATACGGTCTGGGGTTTGTCCCATGCACATTTATGGCCAAGCCTCTGGCATTGGGCGCAGACGGGACGTTGACGACCGCACTAGCACCTGTTGTTTGAGCATCTATGAAATGATGATAGAGGGTTTCTTGATGGACTAACTGCTTTTCTCCGCATTAAGCAAGTGTGACAACCCTTGGATCTTCCCGGGATTCCGACCATGATTACGCGGTGGGATGGTGTTTGTTCTAGGTAAGAAATGCTTCAATGGTTATGGAAGCACAGTACTGAGTGGAGCATAAGAAGCTGGGACATGGAGGGGGAAATCTATCCCATCTCCCTTCTCTTATCCCATTCAGGAAGCATGATACGCTGTTAGCTTCGGCTTGCGTGTTGGCCGAGTTTATTCCGCATCTGGGATTATGACGGTTTTCGGCTTACAGGAAGCCGCCGTACCCTCCGTAAATGCCATGTTTTGATGTCATCAGGGGCTCCGGAGCTAATCGAATATGGAAACATTACTCGCCCCGCACCCCCCGCGTTTCGAAGAAAGAGGATCGGGGGGCCGCCGTTGTAGCTTCAGGAGCTGTCCGAATTTGGCATCATTACTCGCCTGCTCTTCGTATGTCGAGCAATAATATTCTGGTAGCCATCGCCCTTTTCTGTATAAATATACGTCGCAGTTACCGCTATGTCGACCTTCCAAACCATTGTCTTTTTTGTTCGCAATAGTCAACAGACCTACCCTACTTGAAGACGCAATATGGCCTCCACGATTCAACTAAGCTCGGATGAAAGCTTCAACTATGAGATCCTCCGCACTCTATCACATACCCGCTATTCTGGTGCTGACATTGGCGAGGTGCTTCGGGCTGCCTCTCTGATTGAGCCAGGAAACTTGGAGAGTTTCTACAATGTCTTCCATACGCTTGCCGTCCGTGTCAGCAGTCAGGCCAATGCAATTAATGCCACCAAGAACCCCATCTCGGCTCGCGATGCCTACTTCCGGGCTGCGACCTACTTCCGTACCGCAGGCTTCTACCTTGACGGCTCTCCCAATGACCCACGCATCAATGGGGTATGGGATGAGCAGTTGGTCAACTTTGACAAGGCCATCGCATTGCTCCCCATTCCCGGAGAGCGCCTCCTTCTCAAGGGCGATGGATTCGACATCCCCGCGGTCTTCTACCGCGCTGGTTCAGCTGAAGCCACGCCGAACCCCAGACCCACCATTCTCGTCAGCATTGGCTATGACGGCGGCCAGGAGGAGGTTTTCCATGCTTTTGGCTTCGCAGCTCTCGAGCGCGGCTACAATATCATGACGTACGAGGGACCAGGTCAGGGATCAGTACGACGATACCAAGGCGTAGGATTCACGCATGCGTGGGAGAAAGCCGTTTCGCCCGCCGTTGATCATCTCGTAGCCAGGCCCGATGTCGACTCGACGCGCCTGGCCCTGATCGGATGGTCGTTGGGCGGCTACCTCTGCGTGCGCGCTGCTGCTTTCGAGCACCGCCTCGCTGCCACCCACGCAATTGACGGAGTCTACGATTTCTCCCTCGCCGTGCACAAGTTGCTACCCGCCGCTGTGGGCGCCTCCTATGTTGCTGGGGACAGCAGCGAGGCCGATCGCTTGATGCAGGAGTTCCTGGCTAGCGACAAGCTCCCAACGACAATGCGATGGGCGATCGAGCATGGGCTATGGAGCTTCGCCACTAGAAGTATTGCGGAGTTCATCAAGATGACGGAGCTGATGGCCTTGGAGGGCGTGATAGACCGTGTCGAGTGCCCGGTTCTGGTGGGTGAGGCGACGGATGATATCTTCTTCAAAGGGCAGCCTGCATTGGTGGCAGCGGCATTGGGAGATAGGGCTACGCACCTTGTCTTGACGGCTGAGGATGGTGCGAGCCCTCATTGCCATGTAGGCGCCTTGTCGTTTGCTAATCATCTTTTTTATGATTGGCTTGAGAATGTGTTTTCAAGCAGAGGAATTGCTGCACAGTAAAGATGAAAGAATATAAGGTGCATTTCCATGGACGTTGAATATTCGAGGATCTTTGCATCTGCTTTGTGTTATTAAGGGATGGAAGTTAACAAGTGCCTTGCGGACTCATCACATCACATCTTGGCTATTATAAATATTTTGCAAAACTTTATAATGCAGCAAGAGACTCTCTTTATCTTATCAAGTAACACGGGACAATTTTATTCTATACTGTGACTTACACTTGACTCTTTTATCCGTATTATATAAAGCCTCGAACACCGTCGATTTTATAATAATCCGATATTAATTCCACATCTTCGGCTGGGTAGTAAATAAGCTACTAAGATAGACATAAATGCTATGAGCTGTATCTAGTATTCTGTATAATAGCTCTAGATTCACTGTTCAGCCCTTTATAAATCATAACTGGCTAGCAAAGTTTTCTGGCACATTAATTGTATATTCTTCGGTGGGGTTGTAGCTCTATAAGGTAGGGTCATGCTACCAAGAAAAACTCTTCCGGTTTCTTCAGGTTCGCTGCGCCTATTATATTATATAAATCGCTATAGATAGCATAGGATAGTATATTAGGCTTTTGCATCCTATTCTATTCGATAATAACTCCATATATTAAAATTGCTAGGGAGTTAGTTTCCTTGGATCGATACTCGGAAACTGAGAAAGCGTTAGATTTACTTTAGATTATTCTCTCGAGTTCAATAGAGTTGTCTATTAGTAGTGAAATGCTTGCGTATCTTTCTTGGATTCTCAAAACCGTCTTAAACTCCCTACGAGTGTGGGCCATAGGTGGCAAACCCTATTTCGGCCCCGAATTTCGGGGCGTACTATAAAGTACGAGCCCCAGTATTAGTCCTGCTATAGCATTAGTCCGAACTAGGTAGGAAAAGGATGCCTCACTTAATAATACAATATTTGGATATATATATCTAGGCGCCTAGCTCAAACTCCAGCTTCGAAAGTAAATTTTATACTATACCTATCTATCCTTTCGAACCAGCTACTGCTTGTTATCTCTTATTAGTTCCTACCTTGAAACCATTTACTATGGCTTCTCACTCAATTCCAAATCTTATAAAAGGTGTCGTAATCGAAGAAACCGGCGGGATAGAGGTGCTTTAGTATAAATCAGATATCCCTGTTCCTGTCCCTGAAGACGGAGAAGTCCTTATAAAGAATGATTTCATCGGAGTCAACTACATCGACGTGTTAGTACTTTCCAGTTGCTTTAACTTACGCCCTTTCTGAAGTACCATCTAAAACATCCCCACGCAGAAACTTCCGCACCGGACTCTACCTACCCAGTACCCTTACCCCACATCCTAGGCTGCGAGGCCGGGGAAGATATTGTTGCAGGTATAAGTAGCCGTGAGGATTCTTTTGGGGTAGATGCTATCTTTCCTCTGCCCGGCCATGTGTAGTAACTTGTCTTACATGACCTATTTTCTGAGCAGAATATATAACTTGATTAAGATGGAACATTCATAAATAATCCGAGTTATAAAAACTAGTATTAATATTAGTTCATTATCTGTTAATTAACAGCTCTGCTAGAAAGCTATTATGAGAGTTTTAATGACAAATTATTAAAAAAGCCTTAGTATAAGTTTTAGTTTCCAAGAAAGGTGTTCGTTCGCTTCACTGTGGCTATGAATCTTCAGAAAAGGGGGAGTTAATCACGTGAGAATTGAAATCGAATAACAGTTTAGGATAATTTGCGTAGCAAGGTAAACACCTCATAGCTCTCTATTACATATACCCTCAATGCACAATCAAACTCAAATTTCCACCTGTAACGAGCGTTGCGTAACTTTAAAGTGTACACCGATTACACTTTCTTCTTTAACACCTTAATTCTTGGCCGCAGGCTTTCCAGTTTCATACTCTGCAGCTTCATGTTATGCCTTCGAAGTTATTTTCTTCTTCAGTGTCTTCTTTACCGGAGGCTGTTCCCCTTCACTCTCTGCCTCGGGCGCAATCCTCTTCTTTGCGATTGGCTTCTTTGGCGCTTCGCCATCCTTGTGCGGTGAAGCTTTCTTCGCCGGGACCTTCGAAGTCAATGTCTCTGCTCCCGGTGCCTTTTTGACAATTGGCTTCTTGAGTGGCGCTTTGGAAAGTCCAGGGCCTGTTTTGAGGGGCGTTGCTTTGTCCTCTTGGCTAGATTTCGCTGGTGCCTTTTTCTTGACGATAGGTTTGCCTGGGACTTTATGTTCCTCCTCTCCTTCGGGAGATTTTTTGGTTGGCTTCTTCCCTGCTGCAGCTGCAGCTTCACCTTCCTTCTTTTTCAATGGTGTTTTGGGTTTAACGGCGCCTGTTGAATGCTCCTTGCCCTCGAGTGCGTCCTCTTTACCCTTCTTGACTTCAGGCTTGCCATCTTTTGCGCCAAGCTTGCCGTCTTTTGCACCCACTGTCTTTCCTTTCTCGCTGTCCAGGAAATTAGCTTTATAGGTAGAAAAAATGGAGCTTACTTACCCGGGTTTCTTGTGCTCCTCCTCGACCTCACTCTCAGGTTCACCCTCTTCCTCCTATAATTATTAGCGAGGTGTCAAGTGTGTCGTAGATAGCAGTAGACGTACCTCCTCGGCTTCGGAATGCTCTTCTCCATCTTCATGTTCAACATTCCTCAGTGCCATCGGCATAATCAACCTCCTCACCTTCCTCCTATGTAAAATATTAGCTAACCCTATTATTTAAAGCAATCCTCGGCATAGCCACTGTGCCATTTTCCGTTCTCGAATAAAGCTTGATACGGACTTCTTTTAGGACTTGTTTGATATTGACGGGGATGATGTTAAGAGAATAGGAGAACTTACTTCCTCCTCTCCCTCTCCTTCTCCTGAAACCTGTACTTCTTCATTTTCGCTGCCCTCAACTCCCTCTTCCTATTAGGAGAACTCAGTTAGTTACTTGGCTGACACTGGCACTTCTGGAGGCAGTGCATTAATTCTGTTACACTGTACCACACCAGGTGGCACATTATTCAGGTCCGAAGAGCGCGTGAATTCATGATCGAGAGGCTCAAACATAAGTTCAGAAAACATCCCGAGGCAAGTTTTGCCCTTGACTAAATGCTGCAAAAAGATAATCTGAACAGAGAGCTTTATTGAAACATACCTCTTCACCTTCAGACGCTCCTACTTCCTTTTGAGCAAGTCAGCAACTCCATTCTTTTGCCATGTCTGCGAAGCTCCGAAAACAGTCAAGGAGAAAACGATACCCTGTTGTAGACTCAAGTACGTACTTCCTTTAAGCCCTCAGCTTCCTAATAAAATGTAAGTATTTGTTCTTTTGCTATTAAGCGAGCTCTAGATTCAGGAAACAAACCTCTGCCTGGCCGCTCTCTTCTGCTTGCTCCTTTATAATAGTTAGTTTCATTAACTCAGATTACCAGCGAAGACTGCGGCATACCTCTTCCTCTCCATCCTTTTAGAACGTTAGCAAGGAAGTAATAGGACAGCCATCAAGACTCACCACTCCCTCTTCTTCCTCGGCTTCTGAACTATCTTCATGCTTAGCGGACTTAGGATGCTGAGAGTTCTTTGGGACTACTTTGGGTGCCATATTGCCTTGCGATTGCTGAACTGCTTTGAGTAAATTGAAAGCGAAAATAAAGGGTAGAATATCAAGCCAGGAAAGGAAGTTCTTGCTGGTAGCAGTAAAAATCTCAATAAACCATGAATGTTTGACAGCTTATATGTATTTGTGACCGACGACTCACTATGCACACTTTTCTATTACAGTCCAGTCCGTCAGATTCGCCTGCTCCGCGGCAATATCTTCAGGTCATGTTCGCCTTCATGGCCTTCGTAATCGCAACATTCTACGCCACCCACCACGACACAGCGCTCGGCCGATTCATCTGGCCCAAAGCCGACGCGAAAGTCTGGCCGACCATCATGCTGCTCGCGTCGTCTCTCGTCACCTTCCTGCTGTTGCTGTTCGTCCTGTGCTTCAAGCGGGCGAGCGAGAGCTGGAAGCTCGTGCTCGTTACGTACGTGGTGCATATTGGCGTCTGGCTTGTTGTGACGGTGTTATAGGCAGCAGAAGGCTCTGGATGATATTTGGGGCGGTCTTGTACGGAGATCGTGGCGAAGTTGCAGAATGAAGGACACTCGAGAGTTAACTTCCAGCACTTATGTAAAATTCAGGTATGTCCGCCCGCTTCAAGCTGTTGGCGTTGCTAATGATAAATAGACTGCTTCGTGGGTTCTGTCCATCATCGAAACGAGTTTAAAGATTGTGTTTGAAATGGGATATTTTTTTCTTCTACCGCAAGGTTAGGGAAGTGAGTGCGAAGAGGAGTTTGGTGACGTCTATGGGGGAAGGAGCAGAGGGGCTTTTGAATGCGGGTTTCTAAACAGTATGATATTGAAACTTTAGCTGGCGATTATAACTTGTGTTCGGAACGATAGAATGACTATACGGAATAAAAGGAGTTGGATATAGTAGTTGTGAACGAATCATCTCGCACATAAATAGTTTAAACCTTTCTCATTTCAACTATGATACTAGTCTACACCTCATGGCATGCAGTATCTAGAGCCATCTTGGAGTCTTCGTGTACAAAGTATCAAGCTACCAAGTTCACAAGCTAAATTAAAGAGTAAAGTAGGATCTCGTCAACTTACTACTATTAAATTACACATTAAGCAAGGCAACGACAGAGAATCCCCCCAAGCTCCTTTCTAATCAATGCAAACACCTTGGCACTTGTGAGGAGTTCCCTACTAGGGTAAAAATAAACACCTTGCTAGCACGCCGAGTTCTGTATAAACCATAAAACTTTTAGATCATCTATACAAGGCTGAGTGCGGCTCTGCCCCTCATACTCCCATCAACACTTGCTGGAGCGCCCGCTATCCAATCGTCCATCGGCCGTCTCACTAGAGCAGGACCTCACTACCAGACGTCCTTCTCCAGCCGCCCCAACCATCTTGTGAGTCGAGTGGAGTCGAGTTATCACGACAAGAACCTGAAATACAGAAGCTGTGGCATTAAAGACCAGTGGAGGTATATTTAAGCTCACAGTAGTGTATCCGAGGTACATAAGCGTCGGGGTTAAGCGTCGAGTACATGAACCACCTGAACTCTAATCTGACAATGATTTCCACATCAGGCCAGAGCTCCCTATTACACAGCCGCAACACTCCGTAGCATTGGTGTATTCGGCCGCAAACGTGATGATTCAACATGTCGAACGGCTGGAGAGCGCAATGTCGGCCGCCACCAGTCCGACTTTGATACTGCAACGTACAAGGCGTGCATCAGGATACTGTGAGAACGTCGGTGATACCATCCATAGGCTATCAGTAAATCTATTCATCCGTGACAGGTGATGAATAATCTATGGGTAGTACAGTCAGATTCGTTGAACGAGGAGGGGTTGCTGAAAGTCTCAGCTCCTCACTACGTGGAATTCCAGACCTTTCATGCGCCCGAGGAACTTAAATATAGTATTAAGATAAAGAGGTGACCGGGCTTCATATTTATCTCATCTTTCGCTCTGAAAAACTAGTTTCAACAAAAACGTGCAACCGGTTCCTGCTCATACTTTAACAAATCCAAAGTCTCAAAGTAAAGACAAAATGGAAGACGGCACTGGATCTGTACCAGCCACTGGCTTTCAAAAGTTCTCACTTGATCCCAAATCATTTGTCAAGACTTATCTCTCTGAGATTCAAGAGAAAGAAAAGCACAACTGGCAACAAAATGGCGGCAACCCAAACTAGCAAGGCAACTGGCAACAATAACAACAATATGGAAATAATGGACAACAGGGTTATCAAGGCCAGGGTGCCAACTTGAACCTTCCTGGCAGCGGATACCCCGATAGACCAACCTCCGCTGCGGCAAACCACCCATTCCAGCCCTGACAGCCTCCATCGCACACACCAGCCCCGCAACAGTTTGTCGGCCCTCCCCCAGCACGCAGTTTCCCCCTCTCCCCACCAGCCTCTCACGCCAGCTTCGCACCCCCACCACACGCTCCCACTCCAGTCCACCCAGAACAACAACTCTCGGCACAGTTCGCGCAACACACACAGCAAACACCAGCACCGCAACACGACCAGCTATGGCGCACCCCCATGAGCGTACTACCCCACCGAGCCGAACCACGCTCAAAACCAATCCCTCAGCAGCGTAACACTGACCACAACCTCAACGGACGTCACGTCCGCCAGCAGATCCGGCCTTGCGCCCCCAGGACACAAGCACGATGCCACCGTGGCGGCCCCGAAACAGTACCACCGCATGATCGTCGAATCCGAGACCATCAAAGGCGTCTACTTCGCCGCCAAGATCCGTAAGCCATTTCTTTTCCTTTCCCTCACTACGAGGAAACACCAGATCCTAATACTTGCAGAACCCACGCACGGCGACCTAGTCCCCATCGCCACCAAGCTCAAGAAGCTCGCCCACGAGATCTGGAACCTCCGCTACACCAAATCCGCCGAGTTCACGTTCCCGGACGCTGCACACGAGCAGATCATCACGACCTGGAAAGCGCAGTTCGATCTCTAGATACACGTCCTCGAAGATCTGTATGATCCGGGCTATGCCAAGAGCGTGGAGACGGCCGATGCGCAGGAAGATTGGGCTAAGCTTGCGGGCTTGACGAGTGCTGTGGCTGCGGCTGAGCCTGTGAAGGCGCTGGTGAAGAAGGTGGCTGCTAAGGCCAAGGCCGCTGCTGCTGTAGGGGAGGATGAAGAAATAGCGGCTGCTGCGCCCGTGAAGAAGAAGGTTGTTAGAAAGGTTGCTGCGGCTGTTGAAGGAGAGACCGAGACTGCGAAGAAGACTGTGGTTAAGAGGAAGGTTGTCAAGAAGGTTGTCGCGGAAGAGTAGAGATGAATCGTTGGCTTGCAATAGATGGAGTTCGGGATGTTTGAAATTTTGGTGTACTGTCATTGTTATATAATTTAGGCTGGAATTAAGTTAATTGCATGGATTGAACGCACGGCTAGAATGTCTCTGCTCAACTGAGACATTATTCTCGCTTTGAAAGGATAAATCCTCGCATTTGTGAATTATCCGATTAAAAGTGCTTGAAAACTAGCTATAGCATACTGTAAGACCAGAAACGCCTCGTTCCACTCGTTCGCCAATGTTGAGCAAAATGTGCCACAACATTTGAAATATAATTAAGCATTCTTCCATGCAGCAACCAGCTGAACTGAAAAGACCGGCTTAACCCCACTGATTGCTGCCAAATACGCCTCCAACTCGTCGTCTTGATCGATCGGCAACGTCATCTCCTGGCCATTTGGTTGTTTGATAACCCCTTCAATTCTTAGCGCTAAGGTACCAGGCGTCCTTACAGTAGCCAACTGCCTCAATTCATCTACAGACACCGAGCTGAGTGTGCTGACCCAGAGGCGAGAATTGGTTTGAATATCCGACGCGGGATGCAAGCGGAAGTAGACGGCGATGGAAGATTGTGATGGGCCAAATGTAGCCTGGGCCGCTTGGGCGACGTATTGCTGATCGGCATATTGTTGGCCTGGATACTGGTTCTGAATGCCACGGTTTAGTAGAGAAGGGTCGTTTGCGGCGGCTAAGAGGAGGGAAGGGTCAATTTGCATATCGTTGTGGTCTACCATGACCTGGTTATGTGATTGAGGTTGAGGTTGTCGTGCCTGGGCTTGAGCATGGTTCAATCCAGTCTGCACGCGGCTTGGAGCTCGAGGTTGTGCTTGAACTGGAGTCTGGGCTTGTGCTTGGGATGCTACCTGGGCGAGAGCATCATGGGAACTGGTTTGAAAGCCGCTTGTCTCTGGGGCGTCGTCGAACTGAAGTGCGTCTGGAGCGGTGTAGTTTGAGTCAAACTTCTTCTTGCGGGTCGGATCACGCTTGGTCTGGTCATCTCGGAGACGCTTCATGACATCTCTGCAGAGAACCTCCATGGCTTTGACTTTCTCGTTGTGCTGAGGATCCGCGTCTCCAGGTGCGAGTATGTTTTGTAATAGCTCGGAACCATTGATCCATTGTTGTTTCAGCTCTTTCCAATGCTCCTCTCCTGCTTCAAGCTTGCTCGTGAAGTGGTCGCCTTTCAACACCTGATAGAATGCATTTCGTAGTTGCCGAGACTCCTCAGGATTGATACCAAGAGCGTTCTTAGCTTCTGCAATTGTCATGCGACGCTCCAGAGTGCGCATCCTCTTTGTGACATCACTGCAGACCACATCTAAAGCCAGTTTCTTCGCCTCCTGATTGTCCTCGTTGCCCCAGAAGACGGTTTGTAGATGTGAACTCTCCTGTACAAGTCTGTCCTTCGCAGCCTCCCATCTCTCGGGACCCGCCAGTGTCTTCTTTATGATACCGGCCTCCTCGCAAATTCGTTGGAATCGAGAGCGGATGTCTCGATACAGGCGATTGTCAAGACTCAGGAATGCTTTGCTTTCGTCAATCGTCGTCTCCGAGGGGAATCGAGGAGGGCCGGGAGGATCTGCTGGAAGACCTGCCCAGCCACGAGTTCTACGGCGACGCTTTCGAGTAGCCCATCGCTCGGCTGATTCAGCCTGAAGCTTTGCAAGTCGTTCTTGTCTCTTGGCCATGACCTCTGGGCTCAGAGGGGGGGAGGTGCCTCTCGTACGCTTTGGAGCTGCGGGCATGTCCATCTCCTCCATTTCTTCATCTTCTCCCTCTGCATCTGCCATCTGTGCTTCGCCATACAGAGCTGCCTGGAGCTGACTAACAACATCCTGGTCCGAATCACGCTTCTTGCTCTTCATGCCATTTGGGACCCTCAACAACCATCGATTCTTAGCCCGTACTCGCATCAGCTCCCGCTCTTTAATGTCGAATCCCTCCTCGTTGAGGGTGCGTAGCATCTCTCGCTGGGACGTATTGCAATCCCATAGTTCCTTGACGCGCTGGACGAGGGCGGCATTTTTGTGGGCGGGATTCTGCTTTGAAGGGAAATCCCAGCGTTTGAATTGGGTTTGGAAGGCACGTTTGCTAGGGGGTAGTGAGTGGTGTTAGTACGGACGACGGTAGGTATGGTATAGGTAGTCGTAGTGTAGTATAGATGCAATGCATTCAGTACGGTGAAGTACGTCTGGCGTTTGACATACCTTGGGGCGAACTTGTGCTCGTCCTTCATATATTCCATGATGTCCTCCAACGACTTTTTCTCCTCGATATACATGCGATAGCATATCTCTTCCTTATTCTCCCAGTCGTAGACCATTGTCGGATGGATGGCGCAAATGCGGCTTTGTCACTCTTCTGCCGGCGACGTGAGAAGAATGTCCCACTCGATATGGGACAATGTGGTGCGTTGAGGTTGCCAGAGCTGCGCCGACGATAGTTGCCGGCTGCCGTTCCGTTGGTGGTGGATCTGAAAAGGCGGCACCATTTATAATGTGCCACGCGGCGTGGGACATTAAAAGTCAACCACCAGAACCATGTCATGGTGAATGCCGCTTTTGTCTATCCACCCCCGCCGCTGGCTTAAGGCTTTTTGTGGAGAAGAAGTAGCTTCAGTTGAGGCTTCGAGGCACGTGCTTTTACTGCACGTGATATACACCAAATGATTAATTCATTCTGGGATGGGAGGGATGTGATGTAGAATCATCTGTAATAGCTGTGTGCATGTCTTTCTAGAAGCTATGTATTTGGCATGGTGGCATGCAATACGTTTTGAATGTCCCACTTGGCCTGGAACATTGAAACCGCAATGGGGGTTATCCAGTCTGGGCCAGTCCAGTGTCCATATATCTCGACACCAGGTCACGGAACCGCTCTTGGAAAATGTCTCAACTCTCGTGGAACATTTTTTGCAAGTCTATCCATTATTATCCCACAGCTTCATGAACACCCATCGGATACTCTAATCAGCTATAGCGCGAGTGGGGGGTATATTGTTATATTGATTTGGCAGGATACAATAGCGAAACTTCACCTCGACGCAACATCCAGCTTTAGACTGAAACTGCAATGAGCGGCTCCGAAGTACGACTTGGAAGACGCGGATAAATTAGGAGGAACTCTGAAGCAGAGACAGCAAAGATTCTTTGGCTTTGACTTGTGGATCATTATTCAGAGGGTTTGGAAAAGACTGATGTGGGGGAGGAGGGGAGTGAAGTTCGGCTCGGCCCCTGAAAGCTTAAAATAGACTACTGTACTGGTAGTGGTAGTCTCTTGGCATAACTCCAGTTGATCCACTTCAAGCAACAGCATAGCATGCATGGCTTCCTCACATTCTTCACCAAGCTCGTCGCAATCCAGTACTCATACCACGGAAACTCCTCCTCCTCCTCATCCTACTCAGCCGAATCGGAGTGAGAGTGCCCCAATTCCTGTAGACGATCAGCCAGACTCTGGCTTCAGCCGCTTCCTGCACCGCAAAAGGTCAACCCATATCTCTCTCCAAGACTGGGAGCACCATGTTACCCCGCCATACCACGACTACATCCACCAGCTTGTGGCAGCAGGATGGACAAATCTACGAGATTTGGACAATTACATGACTACGACAGCTACTCGGGAAGGGCTGGTAGTGTCTGTCCTAGATATATTTGATTCCCAGCGGAAAGAATGGCCGGATATCTACAACGAGCTGGATCTGAGGAACTTCATAAACCATACTGGTCGAAATGGTGCCAAAGTACGGTTTTATATGGCTGAGTACCAGCGTATTCCTTCTCCGGCCTTGATTGAAACTCTGGGGAGCTCTTTGAACCTTGATCCGCGATTCTTTCAATGGATTATCCATAGCAGAGGGCACATCTTCACGCCTTCGCAGAGGCATAATGCCCCATATCAAGCTCTTGGGTTTGGGATCCTGAGGGATACTACGCCGTCCATGACGGATGCGGAGAAGTTCAAGGTCATGACATATATTCAGGTACGTAGTTGGAGAATGTGCCATGCTTCCGGAGACATTCACGCCTTCCATTACTAATTCATTACCCTAACAGCCCGACGAAACCGGCACAGGATGGACAGGAATCGTCCTTTTCAGCTCTTGCACTAAACACAACATCTCAACCCGAGTCCTCCAACCTCCCCCATCCTTCCAATCCCCGCGCCCTGCGTCTACAACCCTCAAACCAAAATCGATCCGCGAACTATACCTAGAATCCTTCGAATACCTCAATCTCGCACAAGCAGCCGCCTCTCCTTTCTACGCCACATCCAGTCTCTTCCGCATCAACTGTTTCTGCTGGAACCAAATAATAACTACTATCCGCGAGCAAGACCAGCTCATCAATGGCATATCAGATACGTCAGTTGGACATGTAGAGGAGATCAAGAGATCCTTAGCTATTGTGCAGAGAGGTGGGAGTTTTGTTTGGGCTGGGAAAGACGAGAAGGCTACGAAGGAGAGCAAGGAGGCTCTGCAAGAGGATTTTCAACATCTGGTTGAGGAAACCGATTTACTTTGGCAGACAAGAAGTAAGCTTGCTGCGATGCGGCAGAGCAGGTCGGAGGCTCGATGGAATGCTTTGACGAACGCGTTCACGTATTTGTATGTTCCTTATTTATTTCATTCCTTCGTACATAAGCTGACAAGCCCAGATTTGCGCCTATTACCATAATATCAGGGATATACGGCATGAATGTATCTGAGATATCCGGCTCAGACACAAATCCGAATATCTGGCAATTCTTCGTTGCTGTAGTGGTGATGAACTTTCTGATGGTAGCGGCTTTGTCTATCTATAACTTCATACAGATTCATATGAAGCATGGGAGGGTTGCTGGAGTGAAAGAGGTTCTGGGTTTCGCAGTTGGAAGGACGACTTTAAATCGCCCAAAGGCCGAGAAATAATCTAACGATACCTTATTTCTCCCCTTCTAGAGACTAATTTTACGCACATGAAGATCAATCAATATTATCATATCAAGTCAACTGTGAGTCGGATTCATGGAATAAAGCCTGGAGGTAATAATAGCCCAGACTCTTGCAATCAAACTATTTACTGAACAAGCACCTTCTCATAAAGCCCCATAGTATGCTCCCAAACCTTCCTTTGCGTTCCGTCTTCGATATACTTTAACAAAATTGATGAAGCGCTAGCATTCTCGGCATTCTCCAAAAGCCTGAAAAGGTTATTCCCAGAGCTAGCACTGTATCTCTCGTTCGTCAACTCATACAGCCCAACCTGTCCAGCTTCTTCCGCCGTGCGACCGAAAAGGTACATCATCGGGATCAAACCCCATTTCAACAGCCAGCTAAGAGGCGTAAGGTATCCTGTCATGGTCTCCGCCCACTTGTGATGCACTGCCGTGCTTACCATACCTGGATTGGTATGTATGAAGCTAACGTTCGGATTCTCCAAGGACAATTCTCTCATCACCAAGCTCATCATCGTGACGCCTTGTCTCATCGCTGCGAAGAAGCCGTAATTCTTTGGGTCCGAAAGCCCAACATCAGTGGTGTTGACCGCGCCTTCTTCTCCAGCTGCAAGAATAGAGACGATTCTTGCATCTGACGATTTGTTCAGCAACGGCATTAACTTACATGAACAGTGTTCACGAGTACTGCATGATGGCTTAATTGGTAGTAATGCCTTCCGGTGTCAACTCGTGTCCCGAGACAGAAAGACCGCCTTACGATAGCCATAGCAGTTCCAGCACCGCTTCTTGGCCCCTGATAATGGCACACGCACGCTCGACTTCTTTGAGCTGGGAGACCTGGGCTTCGATGAAAACAAGCTGGGCGGACGGGTTGAGATCTTGCAGTTGCAGCTTCGCGAGCGTAGGCGCAAAGTTGGCTTGTGAGCGCCCAATGATATAGACTTTGGATGAGGTGGTGCTCTTCAGAAGCGCTTCGATTGCTCCTAGGCCGATGCCTGATGTTGCGCCTGTGAAAACGGCGGTGGGTATTTGTGAGGCGATGGAGTTGTTGGCCGCTCGGGTTGCTTGTATTGAGACCATTTTGCTGGTGGATTGTTGATTGTTGTATGATGATAAGGGCACCACTACTGGTAATATTTTTGGTGGGTTGGCTCTACGATTTGAGGAAGCTGGTGTTTTATATGTCCCGTAAGTATGGTGAATCGAGGTTGCTCACGTGATACTTTAGTTATATCTAAAACCAACTCTTAAGAACTATATCAAAGCAACTGAATTCAAAAGCATCAGATTAGAACATATAGTTTTACACCTTATCGTTTTTACATTGCTGTCCTATTTCAAGACATTGGTAGGTAGGTAGGCATGAGAAGAGACTCTTTGGCCCCGTGAAGTTGTCAGTCTTACGCCACGCCACCCCCTGAGTAAGGTATGGTATCACTCGCTAAGGGCCCCCTTTTTCCTTCCTAACAACCAAGGACGTGGTTGAGTTCAAGACGCCGAACTATCGGTAGAGTTTACCAGCACTAGCAAGTGCAAAGATGATATTCTTCTTCTGAACGATCCGACTTTGTGGTATAAGTACGGGACAACTCCATAAAATTTGTAAAATTTGGTGGATACCTGCTCTGCCCCCCACAGAGGAGGGGTTATCCGAGGCTTCCATACAAGTTATCACGTGCAAATTTTAAACGACGACGCAGCCACCTCAATAACGTCCCTTCCCTCCCTGTATATTTGTAACGCAGAGTTTGCACCTTTCTTTGTCTGCTTTACAATACTCAAATCCCACCCTTTGCCCCCCACGTTGCATCGAGATGTCTTTAAAAACAGCGTTCCTTGAGCCTCGGATGGCCCAGAAGCCACCTTTTTCGGTCGAGGTGGCTGGTTATTCGCCGGTGCCTGGGGAAACTATCCCACGTCGAAATATACGTTCTCCAGACAAACTTGTGTCGGAACCAGAAGAAGGCGTCTCTACTATATATGATGTGGTGAAGTGTAGCGCTGAAAGATTTGGAACTCTCAAGGCTGTCGCTTCACGAAAGCTGATCAAGAAGCACCATGAAGTGAAGAAGGTCAAGAAAGTCATCGATGGCAAGGTGCAGGAAGTCGATAAGCAGTGGGCTTATTTCGAGATGAGTGGGTATAGCTATATGAGCTTCAAGGAGTATGAGATTTTGACGTTGCAGATTGGGGCTGGGCTGCGAAAGCTGGGGCTCAAGACGCAGGATCGAGTGCATTTATATGCGGCCACTAGGTAAGTCACACAATCCAGATGTGATACTCAGCTTGTCTGATTCGACGTCCAAAAGTGCGCACTGGCTGTCTATTGCCCATGGTGCCATGTCACAGTCGATGGCCATCGTGACAGCATACGATACCCTTGGTGAAGAGGGTCTTCGGACCTCGCTCGTGGCAACCAGAGCCATGGCCATATTCTTGGAGCCACACCTTCTCAAGACCTTTATCAACACCTTGAAAGACGCCAAAGAGATTGATTTCATCATCTATAATACAGATGCGGAACATGAGATTGATCCCGCAGACCTAGAAACACTGAAAAAGTCTTTCAGTCACCTGACCATTCTGAGTTGGGACGATTTGAGAGAATTAGGAGAAAGCAATTTGGTCGATCCTACCCCCCCTAATAAAGATGATCTGTGCTGCATCATGTATACTTCCGGCTCAGGTGGACCTCCAAAGGGCGTTGAGTTGACTCACAAGAATGTCGTGGCTGCTGGTATCCCCCCCCCCGCCCCCCCCACCATCGAAACCTCCTCAAATACCTAACAACCTCGCAGTCGCGGGAGCAACCAGCTCAGTCGGTGACTATCTAGGCCCCGGTGATTCTTTACTGGCCTACCTCCCGCTAGCACATATCTTTGAATTCGTTTTCGAGAATTCCTGTCTGTACTGGGGCGGAACAATGGGCTACGGCTCACCCCGCACTCTCTCAGAAGCCAATATGCGAAACTGCAAAGGCGACATCCAGGAATTCAAGCCTTCGCTTTTGGTAGGTATCCCGGCTGTATACGAGACGGTAAAAAAAGGAGTTATTGCCAATATCCAGAAAGGAGGGCCCCTTCTCAGGACATTATTCTGGAGCGCGTATTATGCTAAGCAGTACGCTTCATTGCTCTTTCAGCGCAATCACCTGCTGATACATATAGATTTCTCATGCAACATAACCTCCCCGGATCGGGCCTCCTGGACGCCGTGGTATTCAAGAAAGTGAAAGCCGCCACAGGGGGCCGCCTGCGTTTCTGCATGAATGGTGCTGCGGTAAGATGACTGTGGATCTCATTTGCTTCCTACTTTAGCACGTTTCAAAAACAAACGTGCAACTTTCCTGGATCTCCGACCCATCTTGCCAGATTTGGTCGAAGAAGTAAATGCTAACTCCCATGCTGTCCAGCCTATCGCACGAGGCACACAGGAGTTCATCTCCTTGGCCATTGCACCCATGATTAATGGGTATGGTATGACAGAGACATCAGCGTGAGTCAATGCCCGGTCGATATTGCATGTTTGAACAAGACATTCTCTCAGTTTCCCAAATCCTTAACTCTGACACGTATACAGGATGGGCGCCCTGTGCAATCCTGGCAACTGGACCCTCGACGCTCACGGCGACATAGAAACATGTATTGAAGTGAAGCTCGTCGATTTCCCCGATGCAGGCTACTATTCCACCAACACTCCCAAGCCACAAGGCGAGATATGGGTGCGGGGCGAGAGTGTCACCAAGGGGTATTACGAGAATCCTGAACTAACAGCAGAAACTATTACCCCTGACGGCTGGTTTAAGACGGGGGATATAGGAGAGTGGGATGCGAATGGACATCTGAAGGTTATTGATCGGAAGAAGAATTTGGTCAAGACGTTGAATGGAGAGTATATTGCTTTGGAGAAGGTCTGTCCTCCATACCCCCGACCCCTGCCCATGGCACAATCTAATTATCTTACATTAAAGCTCGAATCAATATACCGCTCCGCTTCAGTCGTAGCAAATATCTGCATCTACGCTTCCATAACCGAAACGAATCCCATAGCCATCATTGTCCCAGCCGAACCCGCGCTCAAAGCCCTCGCATCCTCCATCGGGGTCGATGGTCACGGCATCGGGGACCTGGTTCACGACCCGAAGATACAGGCAGAGGTCTTGAAGCAGATGCAGACTGTAGGCAAGAAAGCGGGTTTGGCAAGTATTGAGATTATTGCAGGGGTCGTGTTGGCGGATGAGGAGTGGACGCCACATAACGGACTCGTTACTGCTACGAACAAGTTGAACCGGAAGCTGTTGGTTGAGACGTATAATAAGGGTGTTGAGGAGGCGTATAAGAATGCTAAGAAATGATGGGGCCAATGAGAGGTTTGTATTGTGCCGTTGGTTTTGGGGTGTCATATTTCGACGATATTTTAGCCTGTGTTCAAAGTGTTAACGATGACTTCTGTAGGACTTATAGTTTGTTTGTAAAGCAATGATGATAGCTTGCCATCTACCAGATTTCAGTCTTCCAAATTAAACCAACTAGGTATCTATCTACATATCCCAAAGCTCAAAATCAGCATAGCACAAGACGTCATTGAACTCGAAAGGCCTCGAACCCTTCACACCCAATCGTCCGAACGCATTGATTAATGGTTGAGTTATCTTAGCTTGAAACCCACCGCTACTTCTTCCAATCCAGACTATCTGCGCCAGCATTGCCAGCTATCTTTGAAGTCCCAGAAGATTCTCCCATGTTTTTCAACCCTCGCCCTTTTGCATCTAGCCAAGCTATTTACCTACCATGTAACAATTAACTATGGTCCACACTAGCATCTTCTCTACCTCTTTTCACACTAGCATCTTCTCTACCTCTTTTCACTCTAGCGTCTACTCACATGTCAATCCCAGCGTATCTTGAAAGCCTCCTACTCTTATCCACATCAACCTCTTCAACCTGAACTTTTGTCTCAGAACCTGCCTCCTCAAAATCCTGCTGAATCTGACTTTGGTCTTCTTCGTCAAGCCACCGAGTCTTGGGCTCAACAAAATGAATGTAACTCGTTTCATAAATGCCCACAACATAGCTGTTTCCGACCAGCTGAAACTTCTCCAGAACCCCATGGTCCAATATCTGCTCTATGAAGTCGATCTCGGGCACCTGTTAAAGAAGCTAATCACTACACCGTGTTGAACGATTCGGGTGCTGTGCCGCTTCATATCCACGCCCCAGCCCGAACAGCGTTCACAAGTAACCTCACTTCCCCAGTCATTCTCAAACCCCCAGTCCGCCCACAGAGACCTGCTGACGGCCATCCATTTCAATTTCGCCCGAAGCTCCCACTGCAGGGGAAATGCAGGGGGAAGAACATCTTCATCGAAAATATCGCTATTGGTGTTCAGGAAGATAGTGTCGGTCTCAAAGTTAAACAAGCAGGCCTGCGAAACATCACACTCCAGACGAAGTGGCGTATATTCGCCTGCGACCTTCTGCGTCTCTGCTCGCGCCTCCTGACACACCTGCAGGTTCGCAATGCTCGTGATGCCGTTTTCGATCTTCCATGTTCCCCTGGAAAGATAGTTGTTGGACCAGCAATAAGGGCCGCGGTACGAACTCGCTTTTTTTCGTACGTCGTAGTTGATGTGCACGACTTGGGGATCTGGAGGGGCGAACTGCCAGATCTTGTAGCGGAGCTCGGCTGGGAGCGATGGGAATTTGGTGAAGGTCGTGTATTCGTTGCTCGTCTTTGGCTGTGGGGGGTCCTTGGAGGCGGCTGTTGGTGCTGCGACGGTGCTGAATGGGGCAGGAGATTTTGGGTACTCAGATGAGATTGTGCCTAAAGTCAACTGCGGCATTTGAGGTAGAAAATTTAAAACCTCTCCATCAGTTGAAGCATGGGCTTCTGCCGAGCTGGAGGACGGTTTGGAATCGAAGTTGACAATATCTGATTTTGAGGTGGAGGATGACATATTTGCTGGTAATCCTGTGGTTTTTTAAGCTGGCTGGTACTTGAGCAATATATAATAATATATTAGAATCTGGACTGGGTTTCGCCGCTAAGCCCTACGAATTCGTAGTAGGATTATAACGAGGCTAGTCTTGGAAAGAATCAGAGCTGACTGTAAACGTAAGATCAGTATGCCATATGGTTTGTCCAAAAAGGGCAGTATATATAGTTTCCAACTTACTCGGCTACTTCATGTGCCTAAGTTGAGTTTCTTGTCCGAAGCTGTGGTTATACGGGATGTGAATTCGCAGTTTATATCTGTGAATTTTGAGAGAAGTGAGAAGTGTGCAGCAGAAAAGATAGAGAAAGAATATTAAAATCGGCGGACTGTAATGATGTAAGTGTGCGAAAGTGCGGAACGCTAAAGAATTCGGACTGACTACGAAACCGGAAAGGAACGGACCCATTAGCACAGTTAGCTTTCTTCTTCTTCTATAGAAGTAAAATATAGTCCCACAAGCAATTTCAGATTGCAAGTAGAACCTCGAAGACAAAATGGGCTTAACATCAATGCATCATCGAAAAGTCAGCGTGTTATGCAAACTCCTAACAATTTAGCCGCTAAAAAATCACCACCGCCCTCGTACGAAGAAGTGCAAAAGGAATCCCGCGTCACCGCTTCAACTGTTCCTTAAAACGTACTCGGCATCACCGCCTCAAGTGTGCCTCAATGGAAATAGACTAACACTCAATGCCGAGAGTGGATTACCAAGAATCTCGTCAAAGCAGGGCACGAGCGAGAATCGGCAGGATATCTGGCAGGGAGATTTGACGGCTTTGGACCAAATCTGTGGCTAATAGACTATGATTATTGCAAGAGATGATTCGGTGCGGCTGGGGTTGCCATTTATGCTATATTCATGCAGGTTAGGGGCGAGCGAGGGCGTCTGCCGAAGAATGTGATCCCAAGTCATTTGAAGTTCAGGGCATTGAAACTTCACAACATCTGAAATATACCAAAGTCTAGGAGGTATAAGAACAGGAGGAGAAAAAGTTTTTAGTAGAACAGATTGTAGGAAAATCAATGTGGTTAATGCTAATTATTGAAAAAAACTTAATTTGATATGTTACTACTGAAACGAGAAAATAGGGACGGCCGTGATGCTTTTCCTTTGTGTTGAGAATTCGACGGTAAATTCGACTATGCCCGCACTATATCTGGTAAACCTTAAAAACTCGAATACATCTCGTCCTTAGTTCGGGTTATGGTGGCCAGAAAAGCAGCACCAGTTTATAACGTCTCGGGCGGAATAAGACATTTAGACTCGATGATAATATGTGCGACTTTTTCTGTCCACGGCGAGGGGAGCTGACGATTAGCCTACGTCCGTGTTCTCGCCCTAGGTGTGACTGTCCAATCTTTAGGCTCAAATTCCAGCTGTCTATCTTTCCGAGCTATTTCAGGGTCAACATAGATTTTGACACCGATACGGCCTGATTCAAGGCCATAGACACGGAAAAGAACATAAAGTTGCTTTTTCGGACTAAGATTTTGCGGAATGCCCCCTGACAAGTCTTGCATCTGTACTATTGTTAGCATGTAAGTTGTGGTGGGCATAATCCTGGACAGGAATTCTGACTCGTTTATACTGCTCTCTGCTCAGATAAAAAGGGGTCTCCAAATTATATAAAGTGGTGGTTTTGACTTCCATGAAGTAATCAGGCTTCTCCCTCTTCCAGTTCTCACTTAAATACCCCTTCTTGATGAGCATCGCTGTGAAAACACCAGATTCATCGCTGTAGAATATGTCTGTCTCTGGACCTTCCCAACTCGTCAAAAGGGAGTAATCTGGATGGGCTTTGACGTGGTGTCGGACGCAACTCTGCCAGTTTGAATAGTCAAAATTAGGCAGGGTTGGCTGGAGGCGAGACAGAACCTCGAATACCTATAAAACGATAAGTTGCAGTAGAACCATCAACAAGGGGACAAGACCCACGAAGAGCTCCCCAGCGGCCCCGACCATTCGACGCCACTCAGCAGGATCACCATGGTAGAATTTGAATGACCGTTGGCTCCCCGGAACCGCTTGAATTGTTTGAAGTATGGCGGGCATATCGAAAATTGGGACTTGGTCCGGGAAAGATGTGTTTCGTGCCACGTCAACTACTTGAGTGAGTAGTGCTCGATACTGTTCATTCCTCACAGGTTGGAAATGCGGAGGAGACCTGGGCTGGTTTGCAAAGCCATATGGCGAGTTTCCCCTGTTTACAGGCCGGTCAGGAGATGGGATTAGTGTTACAGAGTTACTGCGTTCAATCTTCGGCACCGAGCCTTGGAAAATGAGTTCATCTTCATCATTCTCATTACCTTTATCGTCTCCGTGGGTCGAAAACTTTAATTGAGTGATCCCGTTTGAGTCGAGAATACGGCGGGTGTTACTCGGCTTCGCATGGATGACGCTCGCAACGATGCTGACAACTTCAGGATTGACGGTGGAAGATTTGCACTTCAACAGATAAGCAGCCAATTCACGAGGCAATTTCGACGCGACACAAAAGTCTTGAGCGTCCTCATCGGCTGGAACGTAGATTTCAAGCCCCTCATCGAACGCTTTTTGGATATGAAGTTCGCTGCTGCCAATTGGCATGACCGTCATTTCGCCGTCTTGGGTAATTATTAAAGTCGATGTGATAGCCTTTGTAGTAAATACTTTGGTCTTTTGTAGGGCAGAATACAAAGTCTCTGGCCCACTGGAAATCAAAGGACTCTCAAAATGTGTTGCAATACTGTTATATTATGTCAGTGCATGTAAATCCCCCTGGAACTGTGAGACTTACCTCACGAACACGCCAGCTTTACGAGTAAGATTTCGTATTAAGTGCGTATTCTCCATACAAAGCTCATCATCGACAACTGTTTGCTCAAGCACTGACCGAGACAAGTACCTGTCTGTGAGACCAGCCCACTCAAACAGCGGCTTGAGTTGTCGGACTTCGTCTAGGGTGAAATCGAGGAGTTTTATTTTACTTCCTAGCGCTTCTGCATAAGGCTGGCGATCAACGATTCCAAAGTCATCTCGTGCAGTCAGAAGCTTTATATGCCCGTCCAGCATCTTCACGGGGAAGATAGGACAGGAAGCCATCTTGTCCGCAAAGGCAGGCCTTCCCCCGGTTTCGAGCGGCAGGACCGCCTTGAGCGACCATAGTAAGCTCTTAACGCCATCCATGGTCGCGTTGCTACTGTCAAGTTGAACAAGTTCCTGGTAGATCAAAGAAAAACTTAGCTTTGGTACTCCGAGATTGTCGACGAATAGTGCTGTAAGCTCCGGGTAGAGGGGTTCAAGGCAAGCCTTGCCTGCTATGTCTTTCTCACTTGACCAAACACATTCCGAGACTTTGAACCATCGCTTGGGTTGATCGGACGGCGCATAGATCAATCGAGTCTCTGCAAAGATCGCTCTGAGTAGATATTAGGAGGCTTTTTATGACTGAGTGGGGTGTTATGAGCGTCTTAGCGGAGCGATAAAACCTACTTGATAGCCCTGACATCTGACTCGCCTGTCTCCCTTCTTAGTGCGTCTAACCTGTGGTATAACTCGCGGATAAAGACCAAATCCGGAGAACCGACCGAGCTTTCTTCGTATTGTTCAGATAGAGCAACAAGCTCCGCCAATATCTCGCCATAAGAAACATCACAGATCAGCAAGGTATGGTGGAAGAACTGTGCTAGAGATTCCTGGTCCTGAGAATCCAAGGTATTCAAAACTGGCTCCCAGATATGTCTGAGCGGATTTGCCGAGGACATAGCAGCTGGTGCATCCCAGAGGCATTTACTTGGGAATGCCCAGTCTGAATCTTTGGGATCATTACCATCTGGCTCATTTGAAGGTAAAGGTGAACACAAAATGCCTTTGTTGGCTACGAAAAACTCCCTAAGAAATGTGAGCAGAGGGACAGAACCAAGGCCGGAATACCTGAGTAACAGCTATGAGACTTACCTGACCTTTTCCTGTGCGCCCTTTCTATCTTCAGATGCAAGGCACTGTGCATGGATACGTAGATAGAGTTCAAGAACGGTCTGGGTCACTGAATCCTTAGTCTTCGTTTTATTGTATATGATTGTCCGCAGCAAAGCGAGGGAAAAGTTCAAGTCATCTGCCACGCCGATGCCAAAGTGCTTCCCAAAGCCCACTATCCAGTCGTCTATATCAAATTCCTCAAGTGGGGCTGCAAGCTCAAGGAACGGAATTGCGTTAGGATTAGATATTGACTTTCCACAGAGGGCCAGTAGTTGGGGCATGGGAAGGAATGTGTTCTGCAGTGGAAGTCTTGTGCCATCGACGCACAGAACATCGAGTTCGCATACCAGTTTGGTACCAATCTTGTCAGGTTGCCATTGCTTCTTTGTATCTGGCCATCTCCGGAGCAAACGAGTCATAATCTGAGTTGGCCAGTGCTTAACAACATAAAACCATTCCTTCGAGATTGTTTTGGGCTGATCAGTAATGTGATCTCTCTTACTGAAGAGCTGAATATATGTCTCAAGATATATTGTTCCATAGAGCCAACCTTGCCAATCAATTGCAGAGCCCTTCGGTGTCGGTGGCGGGTCCAGGAGATACACCGGATGAATGAAAGACACGTCAATCTCTTGTGCATCCATGTTAGGAAATTCCTGCAACAACTTTATAGGCGAACCTTCATCTCCTCCAGGAATGTAGACATATTCTTCCCGTGGATGTTTCGCCCGGCCTTTATGGTCAAAGACAACAATCGCGTCTTGTTGGGGGTTAGTTAGTTTCAATTTGGGAGAAATCTGGTACAGGTATCGAAGATGGTCGTTTGACGCCGTAAAATCAAGGGCTTTCTGAAGCGTTCTCTCTTCCCAAGAGCGATGCTTGTCTGCGATCAACGTCCGGATTTTATAGTGGTCTGCTGTTGTAACTCCAAGGGCCTTATACAGTTTCCGGCAATCCGCATTAGCTGCCGCAGCTGGTAAGATCATGGGAATGTCGAGGTCTTGTGGGATTGAGATACCATCAATATCTGAAAAGAAAACATTTGCATCTTTGGAAATAGACTGCAAAACACCTGAGCTTAGCGGCAAGAGTGGCATCTGTCTGAGTGTGTCGGCCCTTTCGGGCAAGCTATTCCATGCATCTAATACTAACCCTGCTGCCCGCGAATGCCAGTTTTCGTCGCGCGTCTGGTAGATTTTGCTTTTCCAGCCTGGCTGTCTGACAAAGGATTCTACTCTTGGCAGAATATTCTTCACTTCAAGGTATTTCAATCCGTACTCGCTAAGCGTATCGAGGTCCTTGGATTCATATGCAGCAGATAAATAAATTTCTACAGGCAAATCCGGGAAAAGGGGGTTCCCATCCTGGGCCAGTTCTCTCCCTTTGAATCGTCTAAGCTCTGTGATTTTACAGAGCTTACCAGGTACATCACTTCGAGGGTGGAGGATAGGTTCTTTGCAAAGCGTGGCACTGAGGTACGGTACCAGGTCTTTCCAAAAAGAATCTAGCGGGAGGAACCCCTTCCGTGGGAGGTAATCGATCCACTTGCATTGAAGGCTAGGATGCGTGCAAAGTTGTAGGACGCTTTTCACAAACGCATCCCCAATTGCTTTTCGTAGTCCAATGTTTCTCTCTGATGTAGTGACGATGTCCTGTCGGTTTGCTTGCGTGACAAAGTCTGCTTGGATCAAAAACTGCCTTTAAAGTCAGCAAATGTCTCCATAATGAGGGTGCAGGATACCTTACGTTGAAGCCAATTTTCCGGACAGGCATAAACGCAAACAGTTCTTGCGCTTCAATTACGGGATTGTTTTTGTCATCCAATGGGAATGCAAGGACTACCTCTGCTGTTGAATACGCCTTGGTCTCTTCCTCCGCCTTGCTATATGTTCGATTCTCGTTCTTTGCCAACCCTTCTGCCAGGTGCGAAGTAACGTGGAATTTGTAGCTGGTTACTATAGTGACAGTGCCCTCATATTCGGTATTGTTTAGCTGTACCCATCCGCCGGGGACATCTTTCACCATGGTTATTTTCCTCGATCGTGTCAGATTACCAGCCCGGTTGAACTCGGTGATTTTGATGTTTCGGAGGTTCTTCAAAAACAATAGAATCGTCCCCTGTAATCCCCAAAGCTGGCTGTTAATATTGTTCCGTTCACGCTGGGGGTTCTCCACTTCTTCGCTGTCGTAGAAATAGAGTGTTATTCTAGTCATAGAGCTGGGTAGATCTTCTTTAGGCTCAAACCAAATGGGTGTAATCATGCCCATCCCAGAATCGCCCTGACGGTGTTGGAAGTAAAATGAGAATGCTCCAGACTGAATCTGAACTTTCGAGGCTGCCATGAAGGTTGATTTGAATCCAATACCTTTCTCGCCGATGTACCCTTGCGCACCGCTCTTAGAACTCTTTCCAATATCACACAAGGCCTTGATATTCTCCTCAGTGAAGCCGTCTTCGTTGCACTCCATAACAAGCATGTCATGATAAACGCTGAATGAAACGTAAGGCTCGTCACCCGCAGCTCGAGCTTGGGAATAGTGATTGTCATCTGCATTCTGCAGCAGTTCGTAAATGAAACGCGCATTGCTCGTGTACAAATTACGAGCGAGGCTAAAGTGATGGTCAGAAATATAGAAGTCTAGCGATTTGAAGGGCACCTCACGTTAATACGGCGGACGCGATCCTGTCATCTTTGTTTCGCAGTGCTTCCACGACAAGGCGCCGAACTCCTGGCTCTATCGTCGCAAGTGTCTCTGGTGGAATATAACCATGACCTCGGGCGATGCTTCCCACCAGCTCGCGCGCTTCGTTACGATCAAACTGGGTTCCGTTCGCCATGCTTGCCGACGCCATGGTCAACTATAGTCATGCAACTTCGATTGACTTGAGGAGACATGTTGTTTTTAAACTCTTATCGATGCCGTTGTTGTACGTGCCCAATGCGACAATGACACGGGAAGAGTTTTGCTATTTCTGGCGGTGGCGTCGCGGGCCGTGTCGCGTGTTCCTACGTTGTAGCGCTGTGGCGTCAGGACGTGACCTGGATGGATTACTCGGGATGATCAATATTGTTGTATCCACCTAAAAATACATTTACAAGTATGTCCGCATGGAATTGATATGCAAAACCCTGGCCACTTTATCTTCATTTAGAAAGGCTGACATGGGGGTTACCTATTCCACATATTCAGGGGTACCTAGAAGCCTTTCCCGCTTCTGTACCTGCTCTGCTGCATATTATATGAACCAACGGTTCCGCCTAAAATTATCATATCAATCGAATCAGGAGATATTAAGCGAAATCTGGGGATTTTCAATAACGGCATGGTAACAGCTTTGGTGAGTATATACATTTTTTACTCGACATTCAAAACTCAATTAAGAACAATTAGGGATAGAGGAAATGGTTAGAGATTCTTTGGGATTTTGCTTTCGCTATCCACCGAAGAAAGCTACTCTGCGCAATGATAAATGATTAATGAGAACACGCAAAGCTAGATCTGCACAGAACAAGATCAATCAAATCATAGTGTTTCACGCGACTAAATATTAACTCTCCTCAAGATAAAACCATGACGACACTTTCCAGTAGAGAAAGTAGAGATTCCTTCCTACTTGCATTTTCAAGGCCGCTGTTGCCCTTGTCACTGATACGAAGGATATTTGATAGCAGATTTTGGACAGCTTACTAAGTTCCGCCTACTAAACTGCCGAAAAAGAAATAAAGATTTCATGGCATTTATAACCATATATTGCTAAATTAATCTAAAAGCTAGCACTGACTTTCAAAACAGCCAAGAACATTATAATAGTATGGGAAGAAGTCGACGTCAAACTTGGTTAGGGGAGGTCATCATGGGATATTGCTGTAAAGATCGCGAGACAGCGGAAGACCTTGCTTCCAGTTTGCGTGGTTTGGACTAACACTATATATAAAGATATGAAACCAGCTTTTCGCATGAACGACCAGGCACCAGGCCACTTATAGGTTGGTATTCAAACTATGTATGAACGAGGGATGGGTCCTAAAGGAAACGATAGGTGATTAATATTCTAGCGCGGAAGGAGTTTTTTGAAAAGTGACGTTTAGTGAAAGTGTCAAGCAAAACTACGACTTTGGTTCGGAACTACCGTATTCAGCAGGAAATAAATGTTGCACAGCAAAAGGTGAGCTTCCCACGACCCAACGACACATCCAGCCCATTAACATTCGACGCAGCATGGGTAACCAGTCTTCCAAACGATGCAAAGGCGGTAATGAAACCGCTGCGCCATCACCATGCGATTCTAAATCCGAACCGACAAGAATCAAAGCCTGGGACGTCCCAAGCTGGCGGTGGACCAACGAGGAATGCCGGGAATGGATCGCGGAGGTTCTTGTTACGTCTGGCAACATGGACCGCGAAGAGGCCGAGACACAAGCATGCAAATTCGAGGGTATTGTTGGGTCAATTTTGTACACAGTACACCTCCAGACTGGGATATCTTGGTACGGCCAAAACGGGCATTCGATTTTCTCGCGTTTGTATGGCGCGAGACCCCGGTTCCGAAGAGAGTATAGCGAGTTCATTACGCAAGGAGGACGATATCGATCATGCGATACCGAAGGGAAAGGGGCACAAGACGTGAAGCTGGTAACTGAGGAGGTAGTGGAAGAGGTGAAAGAAGGTGATTCGGAGTAAAGGAGCAACCATAAATTCGGGCTGGATAAGAGAGGAGTAAAGTAGATCGGCATAAAATCAAGTACGGCTATTCTTTTGTAATCTACCATTAAAAGCTCAATGGGCGTCAGACAAGTAAAGATTACCAATAGGCAATAAATGAACTGGGCAACCAGATTTACTTTGCTTAAAACCATATGGACGTGTAGAGACAATCCACCCATAATTTAGTTTCACAAACATCCCATAGCAATGCCACACCAGAAACATCACGCTTAAAGAAAGCCTTGCTGAAATCGAATAATCAGACGCATGCACTTACACTCGAAGGTTGCTCAGCCCTAAAATGGCAAGTGAAATAGGGGTCCAGCCTAGTCATAAATCTTTCCCACAGTCAGTTATAAAATCTGAAATCGACAACCTCAGACTGTGAACAGAACCAAAGACCAAACGGACGCAATAACCACTTCAAAACGAACAAACACACAATCGAAGACGAAATTCCACCAAAGAAACAACATGGGAAACATAATGTCCATTCGCAACCTCTGGCGTCGTCGCCCCTCACCACCAAGAATTCCCACACCACCACCACTGCCAGAACCCAAACCACACTCCCACCCCCGACCAGTCTGCACATCCTGCATCCCACAACCCAAATGGAATAGGGCCGACTGTCGTACCTGGCTAAGGCTCAAACTGATCGGATTCGGGAGGTGTGAGACGGAGGCACGAAGATTAACGATCGGATGGCAAGGATGGGGCATGAGTCTATATGCGGCGGGGGAGGCGGAGTGGATTTCAGATTTTGGATACGATGATGGGACGGCGATTTGGGAGTTGTTGGGAGAGTTGGGATGTGGGTGGGAGGGCTGGATGGCTGAGAAAGACTGAGAGCTGAGATGGACGTTGAAAGGACAGAATGGATTGGAAACAGACCCTTGTCATTGGGAAGAGAGAAGGATCTTCAATGGATGGATATAGCGAGGAAAAGGAAGGGCTGAGAATATGGCGAAGGCCGCATTTTTCGGACTGGATAGCTTCCACGAGATTCGGCTCGGATTGTATATATTAACATGGTATGGAGTATGTTTTGGCTACTCACAGTCTACAGTAACAGTCCGACGACACCGTATGTTACACATATCAAACAACTGTTTATCTTTATATTCTACCATTTAGCAACCTCTCCTGGTTGTGGCTTCTGCACCCGGACGATCTTGTCCGGGTTTAATAAACACAGTGGATCAAATGCTAATTTCAGCTGCCTCTTGTTAGAATGAGATCGAATAAAGAGGCTACAAAACGTACCTTTCTCATCGCATCTACGGTGGTCTCTCCCAGCTCGTGGTTCAAGTAATCTCTCTTCACTAACCCAACCCCGTGCTCTCCAGTGACTGTTCCTTCCATTTCTACTGCCCTCTTCACCATTCGGTGTACTACTGCCTCGGCCTTTTGCCGCTGGCTATCGTTGTAGAGAAGAATTGCTTGAAAAGTCAGTACAGCTACAGTCCATGGGCATGGAATACATACTGTGGAAATTCCCGTCTCCGACGTGACCAACAATCGATGTGAACAAGCCACTCTTGTTAATATCCTCTTTTGTATCCTCAATGATATCTGGTAATCTACTGATTGGAACCGCAACATCCCCAGTCCACACATGATCAGTTTCGTCCTCTCTCATTGCCATTACCGACCACAATGCGAGTTTCCTGGCACTCCACAATTCAATCTGCTCCTCCTCGTTCTTCGCGAACTCGAACGTCTTACTACCAGTCCTCTTTGCAAGCTGTCTGACTATTCCAATTTGCTCCTTGACAGCACTCGGTGTACCTGCAAATTTGAAGAAGAGAGTAGGTGCTTCATTCCAAGATCTGTCGGTCTCTCCAGCAGCGTTTATGCATTTCATCTGAACATCATCCAGAATTTCGATGGCTGCAATAGGGACCCCCTCACCCACAACCTTGGCGACACAATCAGCGGCTTGCTTCACAGTTCCAAAACTGCACACCGCGACGCTGGTACTATTTGGCTTGGTGGTGAGCTTCAACGTAGCTTCCGTGACCAGTCCCAGAGTACCCTCGCTCCCTATAAACATCTTGGTCAGATCATACCCCGCACTGCTTTTTCTCGGCCGCTGTCTCGTCTTGATAATTGTCCCATCTGCCAGCACAACGGTCAAGCTTAGAACCCATTCCCTCATCGTCCCATACCGGTATGAATTTGTCCCACTGCAGCCCGTGCCTACCATACCTCCAATCATAGCACCTGGCCCTGGATCGGGCGGGAAGAACAAGTTGTCTTTCGCCAACTCTTCATTGAGCTCTTGCCAGCCCACGGCAGGTTGTACTACCACATCCATATCCTCTTTATGCAACCTCAGAACCTTGCCCATCTTCCCAAAATCGATGCATATGCCACCCCTCGTAGGCGCAAAGTGACCCTCTAAACTCGTGCCTCCACTATAGCCCGTCACTGGAATCAGCCTCTTGTGGCAAATCTTCATAATTGCGCTGACTTCCTCTGTGCTCGAGGGGTAAACCACCATAAATGAGCGTTCGGACTCTTTGTGTATATGCGTGCTCCATTCGCTGCCAGCATGATGCGTAATGTCTGTCTCCAGCGTCGAAACGTTCTCTTTCCCTACAACTTCCACAAAGTCCGCCCACGCAGCTTCCATGTTCGAGCCGGATATATTGTATTTCGGGGCTATAGTAGAGGCGAGGGGGAGTGTAGATGCTGTCGAAGGAGCAGGTGTCGAACGGGTTCCGGCATAGTATGCTCCTAGAGCTGTGGCAATAACAACTATCTACAATCAGCTGTATTCATCTGTCACCAGAAAAGGGGGCTTTTACCAAAAGTCAACGCCGAACTCCTCCCCCCAGAGAAATTATCATTTCGCGCCTGTTGAAACCGCTCGCGTTCTGCTCTCTCCCGTTGCAACCGCATCGCCGTGCTGTTGTACAGCTGTCCTCTAAACGATTTCCCATCTTGAGGCGGCTTTTCCTCGGTAGACTCGCAGCGTCGTTGCCGTGTAGATGCTATGCGGAATGAAGTTTGGACTGTTGACCTGCGGAGACTGGCAAGGAGCGCTGTCGAGGGCGCACGGCAGGAGAGGGACATGGCTGCCATGAATGTCTAATTATTTGGCAGATTCTTGGATGCAGATGCATCAATCCATCGATTCGGAGGTTGGCGGATGTTGGATGTGGAAGAGAAGGGAGGGAGTTGGAGGGTGAAGAAGCTTGTTGTTGTGTTGTTTACTGTACTGTAAGCTCTCGCTTTCTGCAACAATCCACTTTCGACCTCGGCACGCCATCCCTAATAGATATTCGTCAACATTCGTACTGTACAGTACGGTAAGAAATAATGGTGTTTCTATATATATACTATGGTTGATACTATTTCACATTGTTTCCCTGTTTTATAATCTTTCGACTTGTTTGTCTTGTTCTTTGCTTGATACTCGTACTCGTCCACGGAGCCAGATTTCGGGAAAGTCTCCTTGTCTCATCCCATCTCTCTAGGCAGAGAAAGATGTTGCTTTTTTGAAGCTTTTATTGTATGGCCATGCACATCTTTCGTGGGAAGGGATCAAGAATCTGAGAGGCCTGTAAATGTGTAGCTTTATTGCTGCCATTTATTCTCCTGGTACTACCTCTTGCCGATGCTGTATAGCACTTGGAATCCTTTCTACAAGTTGAATAATAGGTCATATCTGCAAAAGGAGCAGGGTATAAGCTCAATTCCGGCCAGTGCGGATTACCTATCTCTTCATGTCTACTAGGCCTACTCGAAAGCATTTGTTTGATAAGGCTTTCGTTGCTTTGACACGCCATTTTCACCAATTATACATGTATGATATCCCACTTTCAAGTATACCAGCCCAGGGTACAGGGTGGTAAAAGCTCAGGGGGGGACCGCCGATTAGTATTTGTCCCTGATGCGGAGTTGTCGTTATCGAGATGTCACACCAACAAAGTCCGCCGATCAGCTTATCTAGTGCAACCTGATACCAAAAATGGGGTATCGGGTTCGGGTTATTTCCTATGGCCTGGTCTAGATAGTAAGCAGCCCTATTGAATTTCTGTATTTTACTATTATAACTATAAATTATAAGCCGGTCAATTTTCTTTCCAAGTTTAATTATTTCCTCACAATACCTAACATAGCCCTCAAGATGGAAGACGCGGAGCAACATCAAGGACACCTCGACGAGTCCGCAATCCCTGGCACTGTCCATCTCGTTGACCTCGAGGGGACGATACGTGCCAAGCATGCGTCTGGAACGCAACTCAAAGACGTTGTTCTTGTTCCAGCTCCGAGTTCCGACCCAGATGACCCTTTGAACTGGTCTCCCAGGCGAAAGTTGCTATCAATTACTTCTCTCAGCATGTATACTTTGATGGTGGGCATCGCGTCAGCTGCCATATATAGTGTTTTAGAGCCGATATCTGAAGATACAGGTCTCACTCTTGCTGACTTGAATGCCGGGACTGGTTACATGTTCTTGTTCTTTGTACGTGCTATGACCTGAATCCTATACAAAAGAGGCTTTCATTATCAACTCATCACCAACTTTTAAAACCCCCATCTACCTACTACGTTTTAAAAACGCCACCTTTTCTTTCCAATGCAAGCCATCAGATCAGAATCTAATATAGTTTAGGGATGGGGTTGTCTTTTCTGGCAAGCGATAGCTCTGCAGTATGGCAAAAGACCAGTGTACCTCTTCTCAATGCTAGCGACCTTAGTAAGTAGAATTCCAGTCGCGTCAAGCATCCATCCTAACAGAATAGGGCATTATGATTTGGGTCCCTCATGCTACTTCCAACGGGGCATGGATTGGTACGAACCTCAAACCGAACCCAGCTTCACACTCACTAACTGCGCACAGGGAGTAAGATTCTCCAAGGCTTCGTTGGGGCACCAATCGAGTCTCTCTGCGAGATTTCAATCACAGATATATACTTCACCCACGAAAGAGGGACATATATGGGGCTGTATGCTTTCATGCTAGCTGGGAGCAATTTCCTAGCTCCAGTATTCGCAGGCTTCATCAACGATGGTCAAGGTTTGTATTCGCTCACAAGGAGTTGAAATTATTGCTAACGCTAAAGCAGGCTGGAAATGGGTCATGTATTGGTGTGCTATCTTCCTGGCCATCGGATTCGTCTTCTGCTTCTTCTTCATGGAAGAAACAAACTACGATAGAGCCCCGTTGGAAATGGTTGCAACATCAGACGACATACCTGGCACAGCAACACCCAAGGAAGGCGAGCTTTCAACATCATCAGATCCTGAAAAATCACCGGCCATCATCCCTCCTTCAACCACCAATGAACCAACATCAGGCGTGATTGAATACAAGCCAAAAACCTACACCCAAAAGCTCTCCCTCCTCGACAAAAAGCGACCCTTCCATCTCTTCCGCATGATGCTCCGACCCCTCCTCTTCTTCTCCCTCCCCTCCGTCGTCTACGCCGGCTTCTCCTACGGCAGCAACCTCATCTGGTTCAACGTCCTCAACGGCACCGCCTCGCTCATCCTCTCCGCACCCCCCTACTCCTTCTCCTCCTCCATGGTCGGCCTCTCCTACCTAAGCCCCCTCATCGGCGTCGCCTGCGGGTCCCTCTACTCCGGCGTCCTCGGCGACCGCATCGTGCTGCACCTCGCGCGCCGCAACTCCGGCGTCCTCGAGCCCGAACACCGCCTCTGGCTCTTCTCCGCCTCCCTGCTCCTCATCCCCGGCTCGCTCATCCTCTGGGGCGTCGGCGCAGCGCACCACGTCCACTGGTTCGGCCTCGTGTTCGCCATGGGCGTCATCGCGGCCTCGAACGCCATCGGTGTCCAGCTCAGCGTGACCTATTGCATTGATTCCTACAAGGATTTGAGTGGCGAGGCGATGGTGACTGTGATTATCATTCGCAATACGATGAGTTTCGCTATCGGGTATGGTGTTACGCCGTGGGTTAAGAATATGGGTTATCAGAATGCGTTTATTCTGGCGGCCTTTGCGGGGTTGGCGCAGGTTCTGACTTTCTTGGCGGTTGTGAAGTGGGGGAAGGGTTGGAGGAATATGACGAAGAAGAGGTATTATAAGTTTGTAAAGGAGAGTGAGACGTTGGGGGTTGGTCATTAAATGGAGATAGCAAGTGTGAAGTATTTAGAGCAGTTGCGGTCTCTTTTTCGGAATGTAGCCTTGTATATTTACCCTGTCGAACAAGGATTTCTTGTAATATGAAGCCATGTAGTTGCGATGTTGGACAATACCAGCAGTTGTCTCCTTACTAGCTGAGTATAGTAGTCCGCCCAAGTATTTGAAATGCTATGTGCGCATGGGAATAAATGGAGGAGTGAGAACTATCAAGGTGGCAAGAGTCGAGATACTGAAACTTGCAGAAACTAGATGTGATGTGGCACCTCGTACAGATTCCTCAGTGGTAAAATACTTTTATATGACTAGTTGTGATGTGAAGCAACGCCGATGACTTAAATTCTTCCCTGGCTCCTGACCTGACCACAAGAGATAACGCCTCTCCAAAGTAGCGCCAAACCGGTAAAACTCCCAGAAGCACAGTTCAACGAAAGCCATTCATGCCATTCTCCAACCCCTACAGCCGGTACATCCATTCCTTGTGGTTGAAGATAATCTCAAATTCCACATTCTCAAACGTCCCCACTGCCGCATAGAGATCATTGAACCCCTCCAACCCCGTAACCGGTAGATCCTGCTCCGCGTCTCCCTCCTCATGTAAGTTCCAGCCGCCGTCCTTCCTTCCATCTCTGGTAAAGAAGATCTCAACATCAATGGGTACCTGCTCAGTCGTTTGGGCGGGTCCATACGAAGGAGGTGCATCCAAATCTCGTGCAGTAAACGTCATGCCAATCCCAAGTGTTTGTCCATGTTGAAAAGGAGCAATGAAATCCTTGCCACCCCAACGGTCATTGATGTATTTACTCCCATCATCGCCATGAACAGCCAAACATCCCCGATGCCAGCCAGGCAATCGAAAGGTAGGGTACGGAGGCGCTGTGAAACCCATTGCCAGGCTGACTTCCCGCCTATTCCTGGGACTGATGCGGACTTCGTAGTATATGGTCTTCTTCCAACCGGTTCGCATAGGAGAGTGTGCGTCGACGCTGTAGAGCGGGATTGAGGATGTGATGCAGGAGTCTGGACTGCTGGCTTTCGTCTTGCCAGCCCAAACTCCTGGGCGTGGACGGTCCAATTCTCCCTTGTAGTCTCGTGGTTTTATGATGCCAATCTCGCCTCTGTCTAGGGCCTCGAGTGCTGCTTGGGGGAGGACTATGGGTTGTGTCATTGGGTTGGCTTCACACCATGCCTCGCCCTGCTCTGCTTCTTGCTCGGTGGCATTGTTTGTCGAGCTGCGTTGATGTCCCGAGAAGAGAGACGGGGGAGGTGGGAGGAGGGAGTTATCGGGGACAGCAGCCTGCCAGTCGTGGTATGGTTCTGGGGCTGGTGGAGGGCCTGGAGGAGGTGCGGTATAATCGTTATGGGGCGGAGGAGGTCCTGGTGGAGGGGCAAACTCCTGCTGGTGAGAAGGAGGCGGACCGGACGGGGGTGTGTATTCGTATGGTTCTTGCTGATGCGAAGGAGGAGGGCCCGAGGGAGGAGTGTAATTGTCGTTTCGCGGCATTTTGACTGAACTGTTTCTTGCGGATTTCGCGTCGACCTTGACTGGGCGAGAATTGAGGTCGTCATTATCCAGACGCGCTGATGGATCCTCTCCTTTTAATTTACCTCCAAAACACATTCTGTATTAATCTTTTAGACTTTGGTATTAGGTATTCTGTAGTTCGTACGTAGATGGAGTCGTTAAGCACAATTCTGTGGGAAGCTGACATTTTATAGTGAGTGAGTTTGCCTTTTGCGGGCTGTGTAATAGGGCAGGGCAGGGCAGATTGAGGTGTGACGTGAGGTGGGGGTTTCAGGCCGGTGAGAAGCGGCAGAATCACGAGAATATCCGCTTTGGGATAGCTGTTTTTAAGTACCGGTAGTAAGGTATAACCACAGTTGGAAACACAATCACCAACATTTTTGAATGGAAGTGTAGATTCATGTGAATCTTCTCACTCCCCAGTTAAGGTTAGTCTGAAAACCAATCCCATTCGACATAGATTCGTACTCGTATATTTACAATATACACTCTTCAACTAGCACATCTTGGCGTACCTTACCTCACCCGAGACGCCTCACCACACCATCAACGCCATGCCCGAGCCCACAGACCATCAGCAGCGCTTCTTTGGATATCCCAAACCCGTCCAAGGCCCAACAATCCCATACAAGAAAGCCGAAGATTCCAATCCAGTCATCCGAGGAACCCTGCTCGTCGTAGGAGCATGGCTGTATGTACATGTACCTTCTCTCTGACGTATCCAATGGGTACCTAGGTAGGTATTTCTGTACACCACTAATAACATTCAGTGTATCCAAACTCGGCTTTGTTCAAAGATTTCTGTGGTCCAATGCTGGCTTCGATGGTCTTCGCACACTTGATCTCAATGCATATACAGAACGATGGGATGTGAGTTTAGATTCCCCCCCTCACAAGTTTCCACGTGTCTAACGTCCTCTTCAGCCTACCGTCATCCCCATTGGAAACCATCAGCAGGATGCGGCAGGTCACAGCACCGGATTGGACCTCGAATCCATCTCGAAGCTGCCAACAGACATCGCTGGAAGATACCACTCCATTACAGACTACCACGCTAAATACCTATCTGGTGAACTCACGCCTTTGGCTGTAGCTGAATCGCTGCTCCCTCTCATCCGTCGAGATGCGGAGCCTCGATCTCACCATGCAACAAGTTTCATCTCCACCAACATCGATATGGTCCTCGCTGCTGCCAAAGCTTCCACCGAGCGTTACAAGGCCGGCACACCACTCAGCATCATAGACGGTGTCCCAGCAGCAGTGAAAGACGAATGCGACGTCGCCGGCTACCGTACCACATCTGGCCGCACGCCAAATGATGCCCTGTTTCCCATAGCAGAGGCTTCTTCATGGCCCGTGCAGAAACTTCTGGAGGGTGGCGCGGTGATACTAGGGAAGACCAACATGCACGAACTCGGCGCTGACACTACAAACAACAACCCCAACTGGGGCACCCCTCTCAACCCACATAATGACATGTACTACACTGGCGGGTCGTCGGGTGGCTCTGCATATGCTGTTGCTTCTGGATTGGTTCCAATAGCCATCGGCGCCGATGGAGGTGGGAGTATTCGAATTCCGTCTAGCCTTTGTGGTGTTTACGGGTTGAAGCCCAGTCATTCACGGCTTGAGGATACAGGAAGTACTGTTACTGTAACCGGGCCCATTGCAGCCAGCATGGCGGATCTGGAAGTCTCGTACCGTATCATGGGCGTGCCTGACCCAGCTGATCCTACGTGCTCTCTGTTCACAGCACCGACTTCAATCCCGCTCCATTCATCGAAGCCCAAGGTAATTGGAATATGTAAGCCATGGGTTGACCGCGCAGATCGCTCCGTGAAGGCTCTATATGACAAGACCATCGACTACTTCCATCACAAACAAGGATACGAAGTAATTGACATAGAGATCCCCTACCTGCCCGAGGGTCAATTTGCACATAGCTGCACCATTCTCGCCGAAATGGCAGTCCGAGCACGGAATCAAGTTGTGGGATCTAACAAGGAAGACTACCTCTCTGGCATCAGCCCGGCGACGAAAGTATTAATTGCCGTAGGAGCACAAACTCCGGCACAAGATTACATCCTCGCGCAGCAATTGAGAAAACTGCTCATGCAGCATCTAGCCTTCTTGTACCAAAAACACCCCGGTCTCTTAATCATCACTCCCACAACCCCAATGTCAGGATATCCCATCGCCTCACCCACAGATCTCAAGCACGGCGTCTCAAACGGCAATTCAGCAGTCCGCAGTATGGAATACGTCTGGATGGCCAATTTCTGCGGGAACCCCGCCATCAGCGTGCCCATTGGCTACGTTGATCCCGTCCAAGGGACTGGAAAGGTGCCGATTGGACTGATGGCGATGGGGGAATGGGGCGCGGAAGAGCAATTGCTGGGCTGGGGCTACGAGGCTGAAAGTTACTTGAATGAGGTGTATGACGGGAAGCGGCAGAAGCCTTCTAATTGGTTTGATGTGTTTAGTGGGGTGAAGAAGTAGGTAGAATGCCTCGAGTCGATACATTATCTGTATAAAATGGCCGGTCTTCTTTCTATACAGCAAACCGTGTTTATTCCACGTGGTTTCGATCGAGTGTAGTGACGCTTCCAACTCAACGACGCATCAAATAAAGATCAAGTTAGAGGCCACCAATTAGGTTTCTCCAACATGGCGTCAATTATAATGATCTAATGTGTACGGAGTACGAGCGCTCATTCATGAGAACAACGGCACGTGATCATGCGTCGAGGTGTAGTGCATTTCACGTCATCTACTTCACCCCCCTTTGAACACCCAATCACATTGCCCCTGGACACCTACTCCGTAGATTCACTCCTCTCCAGGTATCGTATCATCAGGGCTTACTCCGTAACCTCAAGCTTAGTTACATCATCCATGCATACCTAGGTACATAGTGTAGAAGATGATGATGTCGATGACTTGACTCTAATGAACCTTATTCTACCTTCCCACTGAGCTCTATAAGACCTAGCCTCTTCCCCCTCTCCCTTCTACTCCTCACATACCATTCCAATCCATCGACTTCATCGCACAAGCAAGCAAACAAATTCAACACAATACAAAACAAAACAAACAAACATACCAAACCTCACCTCACTCACCATGTCGTCCACCTACAAGCCAACCGGTACGCTCTTCTTCCCCGCCTGCAACCTTTTCCTCTCCCCTCCCTTCTCTCTCCCCTCAAATCTTCCATACCCTGACTTACACATACACATCAACTAACACCAACCACCCAGAACATGACGGTCTCAAGGAAGATGGCACACCAGACAAGCGCGTCGGAACCGGCGGTAAGTCCCTTCCCTTCCCTTCCTTCCCTTCATTCCCTTCATTCCCTTCATTCCCTTCATTCCCTTCATTCCCTTCATTCCCTTCATTCCCTCCTTCCTCTCCCCTCCTTCCCCTCCATGACCCCGCTGACCATCCAGAATTCGCACAAGGCCAAGTCGACCCCACCACAGCCGGCAAGAAAGGCGGACAAACCAGCGGCAGCGGCAGCGGAGGTGACGGAGACAGCGCAGGCAGCGAGGACTCTGGCGGCGATTACAAGCCAACCGAGCATGGAGGATTGACCAAGGACGGCAAGGTCGATGGGCGTGTCAAGCAGTAGGGTTCTGTCTTTGGGATGGGAGTGGGATATGATATGGAGTTAGGTTCTGGCTTTCAATCACGATGCACAAATACAGAGCATTGATCAATTGAGAGATATTTTCTGAGATAAATTTGTGAGGCTTCGGAGTGATTGAAATGTGTTTAGTGAATAAAAAGAAGTGTTGTTATTAAATACCACGGTAAAGTTCTCACATCAAGTCAAAATCTACACGAAAACTACGAATGGCAAGCTTGCAAATGAGGCGAGTGGAGTGGAATATGAAAGTTTAAGAATATCAAAAATAATTTTTGTCCGAGGCATGACCTCAAAACTTGGCAGTTGGTAGGTAGGTACAGTACCAAAACGCAGCTTTGGAACTTGGAACTCCAAAAACTGTGTCATCAATCACAAAAAGAACATGCACACCATTGAACAGCAGATTAAAGAATGGATAATTCAGCCCGAGTGAGCTAATTATAACGAAAAGCAGATCCCGAACTTGAGCAATCATAAACGAATGTAATACGGTACGCACTCCTATCCCCTATCCTCAGAATCAACCATGACCATTTAGCCCTGATTCTCTCCCAATCCCTTCAGCCTACATCCCCATCACTCCTTCAACCAAGCTACGAATCATTTTGCTACTAGCATTCGGATTTCCCCCAAGATTACTCTGCTCACTTTCATTCGGATAGAAGAATGCCGCAACCGCAATGATGACATACGCAGCGCAGAGCAAGGCGCCTTCCAGGTAATTCGAGCGTCCATCTAGCACCAGAAAATTGACGATAAAAGCCGAGACGAAAAGGGAGACAGTTTCGAAAAGCGTAAAGTAAAGACTCATCTCTTTACTCATACACCAACCAAGTAGGACGATGAATGGTGTGACGAAGAGGGCGATTTGAATCGAAGAACCGACCGCAACACCAATAGCCAGATCCATCTTGTTCTTGGTAGCAACAGTGACTGCCGTGACGTGCTCCGCGGCATTACCTACAATGGGCAAAATGATGAGACCAATAAACGTTTCGCTGAGACCTGACTGTTCCGACACGACACTGTTGATGCTGTCAACCATGAATTCAGCGCAGATAGCCACCAGACCAGTCGAGATCAGCAGCAGGCAAATGGCAGTGGTACGTGAGATGTTCTCGTCGTCATCATCATCCTGCCTCACTGGATTTTCGGTCTCGGGAAGGCTGTTGGCATGCGGTGGTTGGACCCCGATATTTCCTGCACGTGGAGGACCGGAGATGGTTTGGTTCAGACGGTCCGGCAAGGATTGGTACGACGGATGCCCATGCGAACATGGGGAATTGGACCGGCTCGTGGTGCAGGAGATGGGGTGGGCGCTGGCTGCGTGAAGACGTTCTGCGAGAAAGTCTTTGGCATCTGAGGTCGGAGGCTGAGTCCACGAAGAGTGCGAGCGCGTTTCTGCGGCGAGTCATCTTCTTGCAACTCCGATTCACTAATAACAGCAAAGTCGACACGGCGGGGAGCGTTGGGGCCATTCTCTGCGTTGATCTTCTCGTTGGTTTGGACGACACCTTCGGTAATGGTGCCTCCGTGTCTGAGAGCTTTCTTGCGATCCTTCTTTTCTTGACGTTTCCCTTCTCTCTCTCTCTTACGTTCCTTTCTGGACATAGCAAAGCTACTGCCATGAGAATTACGTCGGCTACGGACTGGGTGCTCATCGTCGGCGTCTTCAGCAAAATCATGGCGATGGCTAGCAGTGCTTGTAGTTTGCGGTTCATCGGGGGGGATACTAGTGCTGACAGGGGTAATGGAACTGGTTCCCTGAGACGGTGGTCGAGTATCGGCATCCGGAGTATCCCTTGATCCAGCACTCGACTTGCGTCGTCTTCTTCCTCCGTGTTTTATGAGTCGCTTGACACGTTTTGCAGTGGTGTTGGAGCCGCTTGAACCATCGGAATCAGAATCAGAACTGGACGAACTGGAATCGTCCGAGGATTCCATCCATTGTGCAACAGGACCCGGAGCTGTTTCTTCGTCGATGATGTGCTGCGGTGTACTTTGATACATGTATGCGTGGGACTTTAGTTGGAAAAGCAGATACATTCCGTAGACAATCAAAAGGACCTGGACAGTCAGATAAGTTCTCTGGGGGAAGGACCGAACTTACAACACTGGTTCCTCGACTAACTTTCAACACCATCCTGGTAGCTTTGTCCGACACTTCAGAATTGAATGAGGCATGAAAGGCAGTCTGCTAAGGTTAGCCATGGCGAGAAAATGCATTGGGGGTAACGTACGGGAAGCAAGAGACTCATGACACTCAAGCTGAGTAGACAAGCACTCATTTGTGTAACAGTACTGTTGTAGATCTAGAGGTTTTAGCAATTATTGACACATGAATGGGATACAAAACATACCTGTTCCTGGAAACGTAGTCCACCCAGTAGGAAACACATGCCTAGGATTAGAAGCAAGTTGGCAAGAATCGAACCGAGCAGTGAAGCTTGGACGATCCGGATTTCATTCTAACAAGTCAGAAGCAGGTTTGGAAGTGTGGCGGAGAGTACGAACCTTGGAAAGGGCAATACTGTAAGATTGGGATTGGAATGTGAGCATAAGTCTTGTTCAAATCACGGGGAACGAGCATGGGTAAGGTAATGGAAACAAAGGAAATGGGCCGGATGATATGGGACTCGATTGATATGATAATGCCTTTAAGAGGGCTTCTCGCTCTTTCTTGCCTTGATCTCTCGAGGGAGACATACATGCTGGGGGAGTTAGCAGGATTCGATGTGTCTGGAGGGGAGAAGGTACAAGATAATAAGCTCTACTGCATTGCCAAAAGTAACATTCATTAGTGCACCGATAGTATCCCCCATCCTCTTGGCCACGCTTTCCGTGGCATGACTGAGTAGACCTGCTAGAGGTATGATAGCAACGGCGTTCATTCCAAAAATGATGCCGGGCTGGAGGTGTGCAGCCTTTGAAGCAATACCAACCGGTACAAATACCAATAGTAGGTTCACGTAGCTAGATAGCACGATGGATTTTCCGGTGAACCAAAATCTCTTTAGGACGTTCTTCTTGGGGGGCTGTTCAGCGCCTACGACAGTCCCCTGCCCATCAACCTGCGGAGGTGGAGCTGGTTCTGGCTGGACGGCGGATGTATTGTTGGCGACATGGTTGGCTGTGGAATTCGAAGATTCGGGCGAGAAGCCTGGCAGGCTGTTTGAGGGGTAGGGAGGGACATTTGTGGTATCATTGTGGGCGGGCGAGGCAGATCCGTCCTGTTGATCCCAAGGGATATTGCTTAAGGGAAGAGTCGAAGGTCGGCTCGAGTTTTTGGAGAGTGGAGAGGGGCCATGCGCTTTGGATCGTGCCCAAGAGCGTATGCGATCTAGATATGTTTGAGAGTCAGAAGAAGCTTTCTTCATCGATATGGAGGAGCAGAGAAAGGGAGGATCGTGGTGGTGAGGGGTTGTGGGTGGGTGGCTGGGTGGGTGGGTGGTTGGTTGTAGAGTGAAATAATCCCAAGACGCGTGGGGGTGGTAGATGTAGATGTGGGTGGAAGAAGAGGAGGAGGAGGAACAAGAATAGGCCCAAGATGGAATCGGGCGAAGGCCTGGCTTTAAGATACGACCGATATGGTGCATGTCCACGCCTTGTCTTGGCAAACCACTGCTGACCATGCAAAGAGTGGAGATGATGCGACTGTTGACGATAAAATGACGGAAAAGCGGCACCAAGTAGGAATGTGCCAGGCGAATAAACGTCCAAGATAATGAATGCCGCTTTGTTGAGAACCCTTTGATTGGGTATACGGCAGGAGAAAGATCGATTGTCTACCCCAAAGGAGAAGAAGAGAGACAAAGAATGAGGCAAGGACTTACGCATGGCTTTGGTTGGCTTGAAATTCAAGAGGAAGATGAATCTGACGTCTGAGCTGATGGTGTACCGGTATCTGTATATTAATATCAATACTGTAAATTGATATCGTCTGATAAGAGTCTCTGTTGTGGTTTCTGTTGTGGCGTTGTGTTGTGTAAATCAAACAGAGGAACCAAGGGAGGGAGGGAAGAGAAGGAGAAAGTGTATAATAACAAATGAAGCCTTTCAAGGGAAAGAGCGACACTCAGAGGAGATGGATGGATGGATGGATGATGCTTGTTTGGTATTCCTCGTAATTGTTAAGATTTCCATCACAAAAGACGTGGCAAGGGATCAAAACACCAGGTCTGTAGGTATCTCTCTTCTCTTCCATCTTCTGGCTACACCACTTCATCCCCCTGATTCTACAAACGGAGCATTCGTTACTGCAACGTCGTCACTGCCAAGAGAGAAAGAATGGATTTTGTATGGCTGTGGCTGTGCTGTGATACTATACTAAATATGCACAGCCACGTCTCAAACAAACAAAAGCTCCCGTCGTCATCGCCTTCATTCTTGGACCTGTACTGTACCTATCTAATAATTAATGGGTTGTCGAATAATACCTGCTACGAGTGCGAGTGCAGTATTACCAGTACGGTATGGAAGTACCTCGATCGAGATTACACTCTATGGTCTCTTCCAATCCAAGTCAATCAATCACGTGTCTATAATACTGTACAGCTGAAGTGGTGAACTGGAGCATGCATTTCTGGCCTACTGTGATGTGGCGATTATATACGTTCGTTGGGACGCGCCTCCAAGTGGAATGGGCAGCCTTTCTATATTTATACCTCTCTCCGTACCGTATCGTATGTGAATAAGAAGTCATTCTTCTCCAGAGCACGCATGGCATCTGTCTGTCCGGAACCGGAAAGCGCTGCCACGTGATAAGGTCTAGAATTGAAAATTTCCAAACAATAGCCCACTCATTAACCTCGTCCAAGATCAAGATCAAGATCAAGAACAAGGGACGCGAGAGGTACTGAGTACAGAGTTCTTTGAGCAACAGCCCTGGTCTACACCACACCACTACTTTAACCACCGCCTACATCACATCCTCACCTTCAACATGGCTAGCAGGGATGAATTCATTCTCACCCTGTCGTGTCCGGATCGAGCCGGTATCGTTCACGCCGTCACCGGATTCCTGGCTCAATACAATCTAAACATCGTCGACTCTCAACAGTTTGGTGATCCAACGTCGAAGAAATTCTTCATGCGGGTACATTTTGCTCCAGTCGATGTCGAGAACAAAATAAATCTCGATGAGTTACGGACATCCTTCAATGAAACGGCCCAGCAGATGTCCATGGACTTCGACCTTTCCTCGACGGCACGGAAACCACGAGTTCTCATCATGGTCTCCAAGATTGGACACTGCTTGAATGACCTGTTGTTCAGGCAGTCCACTTCTCAACTCAAAATTGAGGTTCCTCTCATCATCTCCAACCATCCCGATTTTGCGCCTTTGGCAGCCACTTACAAAATCCCCTTCCACCACATGCCAGTCACTCCCGAAACGAAAGCGGATCAAGAAAACAAGATTCTGGAGTTGGTCAAGGAACAGAAGATTGACTTGATTGTGTTGGCTCGGTACATGCAAGTTCTTTCGCCCGCTCTTTGCTCTGCCATGTCCGGGAAGATCATCAACATTCATCACAGCTTCTTGCCTTCCTTCAAAGGAGCGAAGCCTTACCACCAAGCATACGATCGTGGTGTGAAAATCATTGGAGCAACCGCCCATTTTGTTACAAGTGATCTTGACGAGGGTCCGATTATTGAGCAAAATGTTGTCCGGGTGGATCATGCGTTGAGCCCCAAGGAGTTGACGACCGAAGGGAGCAATGTTGAGAGCAATGTGCTGGCTACGGCGGTAAAATGGGTTACTGAAAGAAGGGTTTTGATTAATGGCGCGAAAACCATTGTTTTTAACTAGTGCGAGGCGACCACGACCTAAAAGACTATTGTACTGTTGCTGATATGAATGGTATGAGCTCTACAGTTGTCATGGACCAGATTAGAACGCTGGTTGACCACCCACCTGCCCAGACCCTCGATGGAAACTTAGTGGTGTTTCTTCTGGGTGCGGCCTTTTAACAAATAAAAAATTCTTCTCCAGTTCTCTCCCTATCTTTCTCTTCGTCTATTCAAAAGTGTGTTGTTTTTGCCAGTGCAAATCATGCTTCGGGCAGCAAATTTGAGCTTTGAGCTCATAGATCAGTGATTATGCAGCCCTTGACAAAATGTCGAATTACTGTTGAAATAACTCGAGTCTCTTCCGACAAGCGATCCAAACAAAGTCGCAGTCTGCGCATGGTTCTGGAATTACCCGTTTTAGGCTAGAATACATCGTGAACGACGAAGTGTCCTCGCGAACGGTTTTCATTTTATGAAAATATATCAAAATCATTCGATGGATTAATAGCATCACCGGTAACTGCGTTTGGATCACTTAAAGAAAGACAAAACCCACCCTAAGACCCCTTGACTGGTCTGATTCGATATGGCTGTTCACAGATGGAGCTCTCAGCTAAAGACCCCATGCTGTTTTGCTGCAATGTGCTTGATCTATTATTTGCTCTCGAAATTATCTTTCCAGTGGCAGAGAATAGGTGTGGGGGAATCCGATTATATGAATCGTGGAGTTCTCGAAATTGCGAATGTTACTCTAGGAGTGAGTATAAAGATAATCTCGCTCAAATCCCGGTTTAAATTTGTCATGCCCTAATATTTGAGGAATGTCCTGGAAGATACTTTGTATTTACTAAACTCTCTCAGTTTCAAAAAATCTTCGTCATTAACATGCCTTCTCGAACCGACAGGCGTGACGCCACCTCTCTCGCAGCAGCTAGTAGCAATCTGAAATTGGAATTCGTCGAAGGTGTAGGAGGTGACAGTATCCCAGAAGCAGCATTTCCGCCGGAAGGAAGTAGAGACAGCATCAAGCAGTCTGCAGGGATTAAAGGAAGCTGGCGATCCCACATGAACGCTTTGCACGCGTAGGCCTATCATCTATGCTGGCTGAATACAACTAACCAGACTTTAGAATCGTCCACCAAAACCTCACTAGCGCCCTGATCTTTGAAGACGATGTTGATTGGGACATCAGGTTTCGCCAACAATTAGAACCATTTGCGCGTGCTTCACGCTTGCTGACCGAGGGCTTCGATCTGTCATTGCATTCCCCTGAAGCGATCCCTAATACCGAGACGCCTGAAGTAGGCACCAGGTTTGAATCGTCCAAGACACCAATGTCTCCAGTAATCCATTCCTTGCCACTGAAATCAATATCTGGCAGCAATGGTCATTCTTCCTCTCCATATGGCGACCCTTCCAGCTGGGACGTCCTGTGGCTCGGCCATTGCGGTGTCGAGTTCCCTCGGCCACCCCAAGCAACCAAGCCATCACTAGAGAACATAGTCCTGACCAACCCAAACGACAACACAGTCCCCGCACCCCAATACCTGCGCGCCCATCCATTCGGGCCCTTAGACGCGCTCTCGACATCCCACCCCCCACACACGCGGGTCTACCACCTCGCCAGCGGCGGCGCCGTATGCACCGTTGCCTACGCAGTCAGCCAACGCGGTGCACGGCGACTACTGCACGAGTTCGGAGTCAGGAAATGGAGCAGGATCTGGGATGTCGAGCTGGGTGACTGGTGTGCGGGATCGGGAAAGGAGCTGGAGACGGGGACGAAGCATGATGAGAGGACGTGTGTTACTGTTCAGCCGCCGATATTCGCACATCATCATCGCGCGGTGGGGAGAGCAATATTGGGGGTCTTGGGGGTGGGTTTGCGCGGAATGTGGAGACGAAATATATACGGAAAAGTGTTCGTATGAATCTGGAGGCTTTGATGAGAGGTGGAGGGGAAGAGGAAGTAGTTGATCAATGGCCTGATTAAATGGTGCGTTTTGCTTATAAAGTATTAATCTTCAGGCGAAGGGTGCCTTTTTGTCGAAAGAGTAGTAAGTACCGGTTGGTTGACTTTTGATGTCCTGTACCCAAGCTGGCTCACACAATGAGAAAAATAATACTGAAGGCAAATTGAGTCAACGGGATATGATCGCTCCTGCACATGATAACAAGATGGGTTGCGAGTGAGATCCCCTGAAAAATCCAGATTTTCTTCATCCATTCTCTCGTCAGAAGTTTGTCTAGGTCTTTGTAAATTGCTTCACGGGTTGGGAGGACCTCATCAGCGTGAGGTTGCTGAGTCCAACGTCGTGTTTTATCTGATATCTAATATTAGTTACTCCTATTTTGATACTATAGATCTACTGAGCAAAACACTTACTAAGAGTATGCTTGAAAGAGGAATCGGTTGTCTTGAACGACTCCAGCGAGCAGTAAGAGGGCATGACCAAAGTTCACTAAGCAGGCGAGGACTTGGTAGTTGAATCCCGTCCGGGCTGCTATCAATGAAAAAATATTTCAGAAATCTAGTATTCGTCATGAGATGATGAGATCTATTGCTCTTTCTGTGGTAGCATTGCCCTCTCCTGACTAATATAAGTCGTCCTAGCCCGATAGATATCGCCCTCGAGAGGGATCTGTTCGGATTTCTCTTATCTATCGTCCTGGTTAATACATAGAGCATCGATTCAAATAATAAAGGCTCCAAGTTTACATCTTAGGTGTTTCAACTTTCAATGCCTAATAACAAATGTCGGTGACGTTGAAAGTACAGGTTCAAATAATGATAGCCTTTGGCTGCGGAGATGTCAAGCCCTAAACGGAGGACAAAGCAGTAAATTGTACCGTCGGTCGAGATCAATAATGGAAAGGTCAGCTTAGATAGATTCTTCGTCGCTCTGAACTACAGGGGCATGGTCCGCATGGACATTCAGAACACGAATGTATTTCGACCCGCGCGGAAGGCGTTGATAAACGTCCGCTTTCGCGCTCATTGTGCAGAAAAATCAAGTTTAATAAGACTTAACTCATTTGATCAAAAGAGTAGAATGGAAAGAGGAGATAGCTTTGACCTTATTTTGAGTAAGGCTAAGCATGAGGAGTCTCACAAGCGCTTACCGAAACATTTCGTATCCAATCACATGGGTTCTCAGCCTGATTGGAGAACCTTCTCGGTTGAAACCGAAACTTAGAATCATATCATTTAATAAAGATAGACCTGAAGAAAACCCTCTTTATACTAAGCTATAGCTGATACAGAACAGATTCTACGTTTATATGCGTAGTAATATACATTGTTAATTTTTGCTACTTCCCATAAGCTTGCGACCGGGAGAAAGAGAAGGGAGAAAGGTCTGGTGGTCTAAGCAATAGTCTCCCCCTAAGTTTTCCTCACTCTATTATGTAAATTGACCGCCCTCGCAAAGAAAAATTTATAATCAGGAGTCAGAAGAGAGATCCCTACATTAAACTAATTGATTGCAGGTATTAATTAGTTATTTCTATTAGTAAATTTATTACGATAATCCGCTCGACCTGCCTCACTGACTATAGGCGATCCTTAAAACTAAGGCAAGCTAAATACAGGAACTGCCGAATGCGGCAGCTGTCATCATAGCGAGTTTAAATGGCGTAGCGTCCGATCGGCACTTCTCCTGCTACTACTAGCAGGCGAATAAGGTTATAATCTACCAGCCAATCTACCAGTAATACGTGAGGCTCAACGACTCGTCAGGAACAGAAGGTAGTACATTTAAAGCGTGACCTTTTCCCCACTTGTAACAAGCTAGAAGAAGTTACTATGGAATACAGAACCAAGCTTTTGATCGTCACCTTCCTTTTCCCCGGACGTGTGATACCTAAGATAAGCAACGACTTGTTCTGTGGAATAAACAATCAAGCTTTTGATCGTCACCTTCCATTTACGAGAACCTAAGCAGGAGGTGCCAAGCAGGAAGATCGATTGTTAGCATCATGGGGTGACTGCAATTTTCGATGTATAGGCCTCATATAAGTAAGACGGACTTTCTCTTCCCTCATCTAAGATCATCACTCTCTACTCAGACTTTCGCTTTTCCCACTAGTTTTATCTCTTCCAGCACTATGTTCTTCGCTGCACTTCTTACTGCTGCCGTCGCGGTCTCCGCATCGCCAGTTGAGCGCCGGGCCACCAACCAGACAGCCGTTCTCTCGTTGACGCACGTGTCCAATATCACGCCCGGGAATGCCACGTCAATCAAGAATATTGTGAGCAAAGGCCAGGCTCGCATGAACAAAATCAATGGCGTCCAGGCAGTTGGCCCCAACCCTGATGCCGGCTCTGGCTCGGTAACAAACGAAGATGTCAGCTACGTCGCCCCGGTCTCGATCGGTGGTAAGACCTGGCAGCTCATCGTTGACACTGGATGTATGTCGCATCTTCAAGACCCTCTAGATGCTCTTGAAACGCTCTACTAACTTGAGATGTTATTTAGCTTCAAACACCTGGTGTGGTGCCCAGGACTCGTGCGAGAAGACTTCGACCGGCAAGTCGACAGGTGGCACGGTGTCCGTCAGCTACGGCAGCGGCTCGTTCTCTGGCACAGAATACACAGACACGGTCAAATTCGGCGGGCTCAGCGTCTCAGGCCAGTCAATCGGCGCGGCCTCTACATCCTCAGGCTTTACCAGCGTGGACGGCATCATCGGTTTCGGTCCGGTTGATCTTACCGAGGATACGGTCTCTACAGCCGACACCGTTCCGACCTTCTTAGACAACCTCTATAGCCAGGGCTCTATCAGCACAAACGTCCTCGGTGTTTCCTTCAAGCCGGAATCTGGAAGCGATGAAGATGACACCAACGGCGAGTTGACCCTCGGTGGCACTGATAGCTCCAAGTACACTGGCTCCATCACCTACCACTCCAAGCTTACAAGCGGCGATGCTTCCGAGTACTGGGGTATCTCCATCGCATCGTTCACCTATGGCTCGGAAACCCTCTCATCGGGTGCCTCTGGAATTGTTGACACTGGAACCACACTGATCTACATCCCGACCTCGGGCTACGACAAGTTCCTCAGCGCCACCGGAGGGTCGACCGACAGCTCATCTGGCCTTGCTAAGTTCAGCACAAAGCCAACCTCAAACTTCGTTATCAAGTTTGGATCGACATCTTATACCCTGACGCCGGCGCAGTATTTGGTCCCGACCGCCCAGTACAGCTACTACGGCCTAACTTCCGGCAAGTACTACGCTTGGATTAACGACGGTGGCGATTCCGGGGTTGATACTATCATTGGCCAGAAGTTCTTGGAGCACTACTACGCCGTCTTCGACACCACCAACTCCCGCATTGGCTTCGCTACCGCTGCTTAATATGGCTGTGTTCACCGAGCTTCGTATGTAACTGGGGCTGGCTTTAATATCTGGCATAGCGAATCTGTATTTAGTTAATATAAGTTCAAATTCGTTAATAATTGCCAGTAAATACTTATCTAACTCGATAGTACTAGTTATAGAACTTGATCGGAGATGAAGTAATACGCTAAGAATATTAGTTTTATAGAGGTCTAGATAAGCATAGGATACCCGGAAAATGCCCACTGCGAGCCCCCTGAGCCAGGCCCGATTCGGCAAGTGCTTGCGCAACTGGAAGGTGGTAAAATTATTTATAGCGCGCCATCCTTTATTTCTCTCTTTCTTGCTCTATATCTAGACTCAATGATTAATGTGATTATACGCTCTTTATTATTCCTTTACATATTTATCTTATTGCTTAGTCTCATCATATCGCTACTAGTAGAAGATATAGTATCAATCATCTCTTTATCAAATATAGTAGCAACACGGCCTGATCTGTTATAGTAAGCGGTAGACATAGTGTCAGGGATGTACTTCGTCGCGTATTCGAGTTCTTTGATATTGAAAGCATCTGGATAGTCGCGCTCCCGTCGGCCTCAAAAAGGGGTCAAATTCCTAGTTTCACGAAGGGTCTCTGAACCTATTTTCCCAACCTTCAATTCTTCCCTCCTAATACCGCTCGAATCAAATCCCTCTCCTTTAAGCACTTGAGTTTGGGTTGTAATACTTCCGAGCGATTACCGAGCATATCTTACTCGCTGGTCGGAGCACAACTATACTTAAGAGAGACGTGGAAGACGCCTTCCGCAATATCCCTGTTGCTTGATATTCGTAGTAGCTTCTAGCCTACCTCTAGTTTTCGTGGTAAGTTGACCATAATGACCGGTTGCCCCATACTAATCTCCCCCTGACCTGACCGGGGGGTGGGCACGGGCCAGTTGACCATAAGAACGTGACCATAATGACCGTTTCCCCCAGATCTGCACTATGCGTCTCGAGGA